>VMDO01004555.1:0-123538 GCA_007922755.1 Pedetes capensis
TTTTTTTTTTTTTTTTTTTTTTTTTTTTTTTTTTTTTTTTTTTTTTTTTTTTTTTTTTTTTTTTTTTTTTTTTTTTTTTTTTTTTTTTTTTTTTTTTTGCCTGAATTTTCTATTTATTCATGAGAGCGGGGTATTGAAGTCACCCACTATTATTTTATTTGGACCTATATATTCCAGTCCAATATTGCTTTTTTAAAAAAAAATCAAGTTGAGTGCCCTGATGTTCAGTGCATATATATTTACAATTATTATACTTTCTTGATCTATTATTCCCTTTATTAATATGTAGTGAAATTCTTTGTCTCTTTGGACTAGTTTTACCTTGAAGCCTACTTTCTGACATAAGGATGGCTAGTCCTACTTTTTTGTGGCTTCTACATGTTAAGTATATCGATTTTTATCCTTTTACTTTCAGTCTGTGATTGTCCATGCCAGGGAGATGTGTTTCTTGCACACAAGAGATTGTTGGATCTTGTTTTTAAAGCCAGTTTGCCAATCTATGTCTTTTAATATGAGAATTAAGACTACTTATATTTATGGTTATTATTGAGAGGGGTTTGCTGCTTCTTGTTACAATGTTGGGTGTCTTCCTGGTTGGTTCATATACTACTCCTTCTTTTCTTCTTCCCTTACTTATATTCAGAGTTTGATGGCTTTTTGAATTAGACATGACTATTTCCTTCCTAGTTCTCTTTAATTTTTCTGTTCCTCCAATGAAGTTTAATTTTTCCTGTGCTCTTATGGCAGAGACTGTCTTTCTTCCTCTTATGTGCATAGAATTTCTTTAAATATCTTCTGCAATGCTGGCTTGGTGGTCATATATTGCTTTATTGTGTGCTTATCTTGAAATTTCTTTATTTCTTCATCAATTTCAAATGATAACTTTGATGGATGTAATAATCTTGGTTCAGAATTATTTACTTTCAGGGCTTGAAATATATCATTCCATCCTTTTTCTAGATTTTAGCGGTTGCACTGAGAGGTCTGATGTAATTCTGATGGGTTTTCCTAAGTAGGTGAGTTAGTTTTTTTTTTTTTTTGCAACTTTTAATATTGTTTTTTTTGTTCCATAATCTTGACATTTTAATTATTATGTGTCATGGGGAAGTTTTTTCTGATCATGTCTATTTGGTGTATTAAATGCCTCTTGTGTTTGAACGCTCACTTCTTTCCTCAAATTTGAGAAATTTCCTGGTATAATTTCACTGAATAAGTTTTCTATACCTTTAGTTTTTGTCACAGCTCCCTTTTCTACTCTGTAGATTCTTAGATTTGTTCTCTTGTCCATGTTCAAATATTCTTGCAAATTGTGGTTATGTTCTTTTTTTTCTCTTTGTTGACATATGAGTGTAGTTTTATTTCAACTTTGTCTTCCATCTTTGATATTCTGTCTTTTGCTTCATCTAGTCTACAGGCAATACTAGTTACTGTTTTTTTATTTTTATTTTTTTAGTTCTTCAGTTCCAACATTTTCATCTTTTTCAAAATCTCAATTTCCTTGCTGAATTTCTCATCCATTTTTCTGACTTTGTTTTCTACATTGGTAACTTTCTGAGGTAGGTACTATGCTGATATCCTTACTTTGTTCATTAGCTTATTTGTATCCTCTTTGTAGTCATGAATAATTTTTATAAGTATACTTTAAAATTATTTGCCTGATATTTCAGTATGCTAAGATTCAGTTAAAGTATGATGGTCTTTTGGAGATGTAGTACCTTGCTTTTATATGTTTGTTGTGTTTCTGATTTGTGCATCTGCAGGGGTGGATATCACTTCCAGTTTTATTTGATTGTCTTCTCACTGAGTGACTTTCTCTTGAGATCACTGTCTCCAGTGCCATTACCAGAGAGGAAGACAAATTACTATAACTAGTATAATACTTGACCAAACCAGATATAGAAATATGCTTATAATCACTTAAAGCCAAGTATCACACATTAATGCCCATAAAACAAAGAATCAGTATAGTAATATAAAGTAAGCTATGCAGTTACAAATTATTTAGGGTGAAGGTATAAATAGTATTTGCCTGAAGTCAAGGTGGGGACACAGAAAGCAGAGACAGAAGGATGCCTCAAGCGTGAAGCCAAAGAAAGAAAAAGAATATCTAGAAAGGAAATGAATGTTAGGAAGAGGGAGGAAAAGGAGCAAAAGATATAAAAGATTGCCTGGTAAATAAAAAGATATATAAACAGAATTAAGTAAACATAAGCTAACAATAAGAAGTAGTAAGCCTAAAAGATTTAAAGTATAGCAAATGGGAAAAGAGAGATATACATGCAGGAAAGATAAAAAAACTAAATAAGAAAAAACTGCATTAGAAAAAAAGGAAATGAAGAAATGAAAATTAACAGTGAAAAGAGGGAAAAATTGAAAAAAAAAAAAGTCAGACACTGACTTGCTCCCCTGCAACCTCAGCTTGCCTGGGAGCTGAGGCAGGAGGATCTTAAGCCCCAGGTCAGAAATAATTTGTGAAATTCAGTGTGATTCTTTCACCAAGCAAAAAATAAGAGAAAAGCTTGGGCTATTGCACAGTGGCACATAACTTACTCCATGTAAAACCCTAGGTTCAAGTCCCAGTACAACAGAAGAAAGAAAAGGAAAGGAAGGAGGAAGCGGAGGAGGAGGAGGAGGAAGATAACAACAACAACAACAACAACAATAATAAAAGAAGAGGAAGAGGAAGAAGAAAAGGAAGAAAAAGTACTGGAAGTGCTTCTTTCTGTGGTCTCTAATATTGGAGTCTATCAGGTGGAGATGGTGGTCAGTTGGGACTGGAACCTTTATCTAACCATGGCTCAGAATTGACAGTCTCTGTGGCTCCTACCAGGAGATGGAGTTGTCTCCTCTTCCAAGGGTGAGTTGTGTTTGCTTCTGAGCAACTTTCCCAAGCCTCTTGCTGCCTGAGCCTCTCAGCATGTCAGTATCCCATCTGCCCCCTCACTGTAACTGCCTGTTGCAGCTGTGTAGCATGCTGAGGCTGTGGTAGGTTATCTCCAAGTTCTCCACTGGTGATAATTCTTTGTTTTCAGGCTTCCTGGGGTAGCTCAGTCTCTTGGGTAGGTTTCCTCTCAAGATGGCACTGGGTCATGGCCCTCAGAGACATTAAACATGGGAAAGAGAGTCATTTCTCCAGTGGTGAACTCCCCAGTCAGGAAGAGCCACTCTCTCCTCAAATTCCTGGAAGAGTTCAAGGGCTTCAAGGACTATGAGCTTGTCCTGTGGGACTGCCAATCTGCTGGCCAGGGCTATCTGGCTTACCTCTTTGAATGAAGTCTGCATTTCCCTTACCCAACAGGAAGCCTTGGCTGGAGATGTATGCTGCTCAGTCATTCACGCTGCTCACCTCCCTTCTGCAACTTGGGACCATCTCATAATCTCTTCTGTGGTTTTTGTGTTTCTCCATACTTTCTTCTTTGGACAAGCATCCATTCCTTCCTATTCTAACTCCTTTGTTTTACCATATCACACAGAGATTGCCTTTAATCTGCATAAATAAAAATCCTCGATTGAATTAGCTTGAGTTGCATTTTCTTTTATTTGTGACTTAACATATTCCTGATAGATATGGTCTCCTTTTATAGAAATAAGGAATATTAAGACCAGAGTGGAGGAAGTGATATCCCCAATGATTCACGCATAGCAAGTAGCATTCATCATCTCAGGCACTCATCTCAAAAGAACTTGAGAAAACAGCTACATTCTGAGCACCTGGGAATTATGCAGATATGCCTGTAATCTATGCAATTGGTTTCTGAATCCCTTCTCAACTAGTTTTCAAGGCTGTTCTTGGTTGTCATAATTCTCTTTCCTAGTATATCTAGGAATATCTGAGAATCAAGTCTAACACTCTAATTTGACTCTTTTAGTTGAGAATACCACACACACACATATTTAATGGGTGATGTTTCATTCATCTGTGAACCTCTGTGAGATGGACTGCTTTATGACCTAGACATCACCATTTCCCAGGTATAAAGATATGTCCTTGTTTGTGGCTAGTCTGGCTTCCCCATGGCCCTTACCAGACACATTTCTTTGGTTGATCCTTTCCTTTTTGCACTGAACGTGCAAGAGTCCTGGATATTGGGAGGATATTCCCTTGGCTGGTTTGCTACCTCTCTGTATCCGCAATGTGTATTTATTGTCAGAGATGCCTGCATTGGGATCTGGTGCAACAACTCCTTTTCAGTGTCTTTAATCTGTTCATTCATTTAACAGTTATTAAATGTTCAGTATGTGCTAGGCACAAAGCTATGAACAACACAGGTGAGTCGAAGTCCTCATAGAATGATTATTATTACATACCAAAGAGTCTAGCAGCTATGCTGTCTTCCTTGTAGTTTCTCTAGGTTTATATGACATCTGGATTTACATTGACAAATCTTTGCTTATTGTGTACGGGGTGAAGGTTTCTGGAAGAGAAGAAAATTTTATTTCATTAGTGATTGTTATCTTTCTGTGTTGTTAATCTTTTCCCCTTGTTGGCTGGAAAATCATTTCCTATTGCCTTTTGTTTCTCCCTTCCTGTTGATCCTCTAGAGACTGCTGTACTTACTGAATCTTCTGGCCCCTCTGCAGTGTATTCTAGTACCAGGTACATCCTATTAGACTCAATGCACAGTACATTGTGTACTGAGTGCCCTAGGCATGCCAGTTGTGTAGTTCTTAATACCCTGTGAGGTTCTACAGGCCTGTGTACCTGCCTATAATATAGTTTTCTATAATAAATTAACTCAAAATCCTTGTTTCAATTTCTAAATTTCTAAAACTATTGTTCTTTAGTTCTGAATATTTGGAATCAGATTAAACTCATATTTAATCCTTTTTTTTCTTATTTTTTTGTTCTTACTATTAAATCCAGGACCTTGCACATGCTAGGCAAGCATTCTACCACTACGTTATCCCCCCGAGCCCCCAAAATGCTAATATTTAATCTTCCTATATGCCTGGTACTTCAGTAAGATGCAGGAGATGGAGACAAAAGTCAAGCCTGGCATTCATATTACTGCTGACTGGTCTGGGCACTTTGGACATCAGAATATGACCACAGTGGAGGTTTACACAACCCGACTCCCTGACTTTAAGAGCAACAACTGATAAAGAGGAAAGATGGAGGAATAAATTCATTTTCCAAAAACATGTCAGTACTAGGTAAAATGAAAAGAGAAAACAAAGCATTGTCAGGCTTAAATACAAGACAAGTATTTTTGAAGATCTGGGACAGCACAGAAAAAGTGATTGGGGCTGAAAGATGGATGCACTTGCTGGGCTTGGATGCAGAGCTTGCAATGTTGGTAAAAGTATTTGCTGTATGTAACTTAAAAAATCGTACTATACCTCACAAATATCTACAATTATTGTTATATATTTATCAAAAAGTTTTGTATAATGTTTAAGGAGAGGGAGTGCCAACCACCTTGACTTAATAATTGCACACTATATATTTGAACTGAATTGTCTTTCTATAAATATGTACAATTTAAATATTGGAAAAACAGAACTCCCTGTGAGACAGGAAGCAGAGGCAGGCTCACTGATTGAAGCCCAGGGCTAGGGCGGTATTAATTTCTTGTCCTTTACCCTAATAGAAGGAGACTAGAAACAAACTCACTGCCAAATGCTGAAGAAGCGGTGGTTGGCATGCAGGCCAAGCTGAGGGAGGATGAAATGTAGCCTTGTGACCAGGAGCTGAGTCACCCCTCCACTCCCACTGAGTCAGCCTGGATGGCCACAGCCCAGTGGCTCTGCAGGACAGTTCATCTAACTGCTCTTATCCACCCTGGGTCTGGATTGAGGTGCCTCAAAACTGCTTAATGGGATAACTGAATCTGGAAGGAAGTGTGAGAGGAGGATAGATATGGAGGAGGAAGAGGAGGAGAAGGAGGAGGAAGGGAGAGACAGTGGGAGGGAAAAAAGAAAACAGAAACAGCCAAACATTTCATATTCCAAATGAGACTGTACCCTAAATACAAAATTGGTGAATAAAAGCTGGTACTAAGAAAAACAATCAACACACCAACAACCAGTACATGGATTCCCTTCACACAAAATTGATTTTATAGGAAGATTAGATAAGACTTCAAAGTAAATGTGTAGATTATTCCAAAAAACAAATGAAGTTGAAACTTCTTTTGGAAAATAATAAAAAACTATGAGAAAAGAGGTTGCAAACAACAATGGGGAGATAGGACAAGAACTAGTTAGAAAATTTAAGCATAAAAATACAGTCAAATTTAAACATAAAAATAAAAACTATGGAACTTTGAGCTAGGATGGCTGATTGGCTATATATGTCAAATTTTATTATTTGTCAATTGCACAGTAGTACCATGGAAAAGAGATTAAAGAGACAAAAATCAGGATACCAACAAGAATGAAGAGTCAATGCACAGTATTTAAAAAAATTAGTATGTTAATTGCACAAATTTCTGGGGTACAGAGTGATAATTCAGTTCCTATACACTGTGTGCAGTTATTAAAACTGGGATAACATTTTCATCTCTTTAAACAATATACAAAAACTTTTCATTAGTATGTGTCAATAATTTGTGAGATATACTATGATTTTTTAAAAAAAATTCATATAGGGTAGTGGGATTTGTTATGGGATTTTCATAGAGTTAAATCCTATATTTTGTACTCATTCTCTCCCTCTTTACCCTGCTATATGGTTCACCCTCCCTCTCCCACTTTCACTATCTTCTTCCCCCTCCTGCTGATCCCCTCCTCCATCATGTTGGATCCTTTGTATTTTCAAATCTTAGATAAGTACATTTGTGCATATGTATGTATGTATATATGGGAGAAGGATGTGGAAATCCACTCCTGAGGCAATTCTGAAACAATCAGATATTGAAAACCCTGTGAGGGTCACTATGAGTTGGACACGACTCGATAGCACCTAACAACAACAACAACAACAACATATATGTATGTATGTATGTATATGTATATGTATATATATGTATGCATGTGTATACATATAATTATATATCTATTATTTTTTTCTTTAAGATATTTGTTAACTCCTGTGTATGAGTGAGACCATGTTGTTTCTGAATCTGGGTTATTTCACTTAAAAAGATGATTTCTGGTTCCGTACATTTTGCTGAAAATGATATAATTTCATTCTTCTTTACTGCTGAATAATATTCCATTGTGTAAACATACCACACCTTTAAAAAAATTACTGTGTCTTTATTATTGATAGAGAACATATCTCCAACAACAGTATGATGAACTCCTGCATACTCATCATCTGACTTCAATAATTGATTTCTAAACTGGGTGTGGTGGCGCACATCTGTAATCCCAGTGGTTTGGGAGGCGGAGGCAGGAGGATTGCAAGTTCGAGACCAGAGGCAGTTTGCGTAACTTAACATTACCCTGTCTCAGAAAGTAAGAAAATGGGCTGAGGGTGCAGCTCAGTGGTCTAGCATTGCAAAGCATGCAAGAGCGGGGCCCTGGGTTTAATCCCTAGTACCGAAAAAAAAAAAAAAAAAAGATTTCTGACAATTCTTGTTTTATGTACCTGCTTCTCTCACTATTTTGAAGTACATCAAAGATACATTATTCATCAGGATAGTATTTTAAGTCTCTTGGGCTATAGTCTATCTCACAGAAAAAGTTCTTACAGAACTTTTTTTTAGAATAAATTTTAGTGGGGTATATAATAGTAAGACTTTTGCTCTTTCCATTTTGGACCTATTACATCATTTTTGGTTATATTTAAATTAACTTACATATTTTATTAAATCCTTTGATTAATATGTGATAAAAATCGTATGCAATTATGGGTTATATTGCTGTTTATCCCCATGTATTTGTGGAGTTGCATCATGTAACTTGAGATTGTCCAATCCCCCTTTTAACCTTCTGTATTAGTCTCCCTTCCCTTTTCCATAATCTTTGCTCTGCCCCACTAGACCCTTCCACCTTCTTTCTACTCTCCTTATATTGTCCCTTATTAGGTAAACCTGAGTATTCTTTTTAAAATTTATATATCTATGTATTTATAGTTTTTTCTTCCTTTAAGTTAGCTTTAGCTTCCAGATATTAGTGCAAACATATGGTATTTCTGTTTTTGTGCCTGAGTTTGTTCACTTAGGATGATATTCTCCAGTTCCATACATATTGCTAAATATGACATTATTTCATTCTTTCTCAATGCTGAGTAATATTCCATTGTGTATACTACAATTTTTTTAATCTATTCTTCTGTTGATGGACTTCATGGTTGATTCCATATCCTTGCAAATGTGAAGAGTGCTGCATTAAATATGGAAATGCAGGTGTCCCTGTGGTATGATGACTTATCATCTTCTGGGTATATTCCCAGGAGTGGTATTGCTGGGTCATATGACAGTTCTATTCTTAGTTTTCTAAGGTATCTGCATATTGATTTAGAAGGTGGTTGAACTACTTTACAATCACACCAGCAGTATAAAAGGGTTCCTTTTTCTCTGAATCCTCACCAGCATTTGTTATTATTTATTTTGTTGATCTTGGCCATTCTTACTGGACTGATGGAATCTCAGTGTTGTTCTGATTTGCATTTCCCTAATGGCTAGGGATATTGAGCATTTTTTCATGTGTTTCTTGGCACTTGGAACTTCTTCCTTTGAGAACTATCTGTTCATTTCCTTTGCCCACTTATGTATTGGGTTATTTGTTGTCTTGGAATTTGCTTTCTTGAGTTCTTTGTATATTCTTAAAATTAGTCCTCTGTCCAATGTGTAGGAGGCAAAGATTCTCTCCTATTTGCTAGGTTCTCTCTTAACTCTGTTGATTGTTTCCTTTCCTCTACAGAAGCATTTTAATTTCATATAATCCTATTTGTTAATTCTTGGTGCCATTTCCTGGGCAATTGGAGTCTTGTTAAGGAAATACTTTCCTATGCTTATGTGTTGGAGAGTCTTTCCTATCTTTTAGTAGTTTTAAGATTTCTGGTATTATGTCTCTTATCCATTTTGAATTGACTCTTGTGTAAATTGAGATATATGGGTCTATTTTCAGTTTTCTGCAAATGGATATCCAATTTTCCCAGCACCATTTGTTGAAGAGGCTATATTTTCTGCATTGAACTTTCTTAGCCCCTGTCAAACATTGAGTGGATGTAGTTTTGTGGGTGTATTTCTAGGTCTTTGATTCTGTTCCATTGGTCTTCAAGCCTATTTTTGTGCCAGTATTAAGCTGTTTTTGCCACAATAGTTCTGTACTGTAGTCTGAAGTCAGGTATTGTGATCCCACCCATGCTGTTTTTGCAGTTTGATTGTTTTGTTTATACCTGGTCTTTTGTACTTCCATATGAATTTTAGGATTATTTTTTTCTATTTCTGTGAAGTCTGTCATTGGAATTTTAATGGGGATTTCATTAAATCTGAAAATTGCTTTTGGTATTGTAGCCATCTTTACAATATTGATTCTCCTGATCCATGAGCAAGGGAGAACCTTCCATCTTCCAGTATCTTCTGCAATTTGCTTCTTCAATGTTTTAAAATTTTCCGTGTGGAGATCTTCAGGTCTTTGGTTAGATTGATACCTAAGTATTTAATTTTTTGGTGTGGTATTGTAAATGTGAGTTGCCTTAATTTCCTTTTCTTCCTGATCTCTGTTGGTATAAAGGAAGGCTACTTATTTTTGCCTGTTAATTCTATATCCTGCTACTTTGCTGAAGGTATTAAGTAGCTGTAAGAGTTTTCTAGAGGAATTTTTTTGGTCCTTTATATAAAGGATCATGTCTTCCATGACTAAGGATAATTTGACCTCTTCTTTGGCTATCTGTATACCTTTGATTTCCTTCTTTTGCGTGACTCTTCTGACTAGGACTTTGATCACAGTATTGAATAAGACAGCAGAGAGTGGACATCCTTGTCTTGTTCCTGATCTTAGAGAGAATGGTTTCAATTTTTCCCTGTTCAATATGATACTGACTGTAGGTTTGTCATAGATGGCCTTTATGATGTTGAATTATTTGCTTATTTTTCCCACCATCTCCAGGGCTTTTATCATGAAAGGAAATTGCACTTTGTCTAAGGCCTTCTCAACATCAATTGAGATGATCATGTGATTTCTGTCTGCAAGTCTCTTGATATGCTGAATTACATAAATTGATTTTCAATGTTGAACCAGCATCTGTGAAATGAAGCCGACTTGATCATGATATATAATCTTTTTTTATGTGTTGTTGAATTTGGTTTGCCAGAATTTTGTTAAGGATTTTTGTGTCTATGTTTATCAGGGAAATTGGTCTCTAGTTCTCTTTTTTTTGAAATGTCCTTGCTCAGTTTTGGTATCAACATATTGCTGGTTTCATAGAATGAGTTTGGGAGTAGCCCTTCCTTTTCTACTTATGAAATAGTTTGAGGAGAATAGGTATGCTTCTTTGAATGTTTGATCAAATTATGCTGTGAATTCATTGGGACCTGGGCTTTTCTTTGTGAGGAGACTTTTTATTACTGTCCCTATCTTGGTAAATGTAATGGATCTATTTAAATTGCTTATGTCTTCCAGGCTTAATTTTGGTAATTCATATGTGTTAATGAACTTTTTCATTTCTTCTATATTCTCATTTTTTTGGGGAGTAGAATTTCTCAAAGTATTCCTGGATAATCTTTTGAATATTGTTGGTATCAATGGTTATGGCCTCCTTCTCATCTCTAATTTTTAAAATTTGGGTCTCTTTTTTCTTTCCTTTGAACGTACCACATTTTAATCCAATTATCTGTTGATGGACATTTGGCTTGATTCCATATCCTTGCAATTGTGAAAAGTGCTGTAATAAACAAGGAAGTGCAGGTGTCCCTGTGGTATGATAACTTATCTTTGGGCCTATTCCAATAAGTGGTATAGCTGGATCATATTGTAATTCTCTTAGTTTTCTGAGGCAACTCCATACTGATTTCCTTAATGGCTGAATGAATTTACAGTTCTTCCAGCAATGTTAAAGGGTTCTTTTTTCTCTGCATCCTTGCCAACATTTGTTGTTTGATTTGTTTATGCTAGCCATTCTACCTGGGGTGAGATGGAATCTCAGTTTAGCTTTGATTTGTGTTTCACTGATAGCTAGGGATGTCGAACATTTTTTCATATTTTTATGGCCATTTGTATTTCTTCTTTTGAGAACTATCACTTCTGTTCTACTGCCCACTTATTGGCTTACTTGTTACTTTGGTGTTTAATTTCTTTGTTGTTGTTGTTAGGTGCCATGGAGTCGAGTCTGACTCATAGTAACCCTCATAGGGTTTTCATTGGCTGATTGTTTCAGGATTGCTTTGGGAGTAGATCACCACATCTTTCTCCTGTTTTTGTGCTGCTGGGGATCAAACCTGGGTCCTCAGAGAGTGTGGAGCAGCACTCTACCAACTGAGCTAAATCCCTGGTCAGTATATCCTGGTTACTAGTCCTTTGTCTAATGAGTAGAATGCAAAGATTTTCTCACATTCTGTGAGCTCTCCTTTTACTCTATTAATTATTTCCTTTGCTGAATGCACAGTATTTTGAAATCTGGAAAGCAGGTAGGTGAGTGGTAGCTGACTAGCCAACTTTGGACAGTCAGACCTTAAGCTGTTTTGGTCTCAGAAACCTGAGAAAAACCCAGTTCATTCCAAGAAGTCTCTAAATCTCAGGACCTAGAAATTCTAGAAACCTCTGTACCTGGGGTAAGAAGAGAGACATAGAAGATGGGATGAAACCTATTTGAGGAGAAATTACATATCTTGGTCTTCTTTCTCATTCACATTGTTAGACAATTGTTTCCTCTTTTATCTAGGACTTTTAAAGATTAATTCCTAGAAACAACAAAACAAAGGAGGTGTAAACAGGAGCATATCAGGCATAGTTAAGGGTATGGCTACAATATGCATAAAGAACACTGTGTGCTGAGTATCCCAACCTTCTTTCCTCTTAGCTCCCAGAACGCTGTGGCCAGATCTTTTCATTCCAGCAGGAGTTTGGAAGCGTCTTCTCTGAGAAACATGATCTTTCAAGAAGAAATTCCTAAAGATATAGACATTGGATTCTCCAAGAAATGGCCCACTGAGATCTCTCTCCAGAAAATCTCAGAATTGACAACTTACATGTGTATTCTTCAAACTGCCAAACTGCTTTTAAATCACTTTTACTGTTAATCTTTAGGAGTTAATCTAAGATTGCCAGAAATTTGAGGAAAATCTCCAATTTGGAACATAGAAAACAAAATGGACAGAAAAAAGCAACTTGGAGGAAGCAGAGACCATATGGAGGATAGGGGAAGAAAACTTAAACAAAAAATCCAAACATCAATATTGTCAGAGAAAAAGATACTATGTTTATGAAGCAGATAAAGTATTTAAAAGTCCAGAGATTTCTTTTTTGTTCAGTACTAGAGAATTGAATCCAGGCCTCATGCTTACTAGATAATTACTCTATTACTGAGATGAACATCCAGACTCTCTTTTAAGTTTCCTTTTTAAAATTTAAGACAGGATCTCATTAAACTGCACAGGCTCCCTCTGGCCTGAAACTTGTGATCCTCCTGCCTCAGCCTCCCCAGAGAATTGTTTAAAAAGAACACTTGAAAATTAAAAATGTTTCAGAAATGAATAATCTCAATGAATTAGAAGATGATTTTGAAGAATTTGTCTAAAAATATATACAGAGCAAAAGAGAAAAATTAGAAAATTGTTGGGTCATCCTAGGAAATTTAGCAGATGAACAGCATGAGTTCTAGAGGAAAAGAACAGAAAGAAGTTAATAAAATAATTCAAGAAAGGGAAAATAATTATAATAATACCAAAATAATTATAACAATGCCAAAGGATGGCGATAATGCAAACAGACTAGATTATTCATGTGATACTGCTGACAATGTAAAAAGATAGAACACTATAGGAAAAAGTTTGGACTTAAATCATAATCGAGTATAGAAAAATATTTCCACAAAAAGACATGCAAGTAGAAGGGCAGCCATTGGTGGGGAGAGAAGGGGAAGAGGGGGACAAGAGGGTAAGGGGGAAGTTGTCTGTGCAATGTATAATGAAATGCATATATGGAAAGTTCACAATGAAATACATGTAAGAATGAAACACATTAAGTTGTACATTAAAAATTTCCAGTAATAAAAAAGGGCATGATTTTGGATACCAAAAGGACTTTACTGTAATATTAAGCCTTAATAATGTCTAGACTAGATGAAGCTGAAAACAGGATTTCTAATTCTGAGGAAAAACTTAACTAACTTATTTACTCAGGTGCTAAGAAAGAAAAAAGGATGAAGCAATTTGGTGAAGATTTTCAAGAGATCCTTGATAAAATGAAGAGGTATAACCTATGAATTCAAGGGGTACACAAAGGAGCTGAACACAACACAAGAGGAATAGGAAGTCTATTCCAACAGCTTTCAGATGAAAACTTCACAGAACTGAGAGAACAAATAGACACATACAACTGAAGTGTCCAGAACTCCAAAAAGAGTAGATCAGAACAGATCCTCTCCAAGACACATTATAATTGGAATGCTAAATTTAGAGAGCAAAGAAGCTATTCTGAAAGCAATGAGAGGGAAGTGCCAACTCACTTACAAAGGCAAACTCATCAGAATAATAGGTGATTCCTGAACATTAGCCCTAAAAGTAAGGAAAGCTTGGTCAGACATCATTCAAACCCTGAAAAACAAAACACAACACTGCTCTGCACTCTCTGAGGACCCAGGTTCAACCCCCAGCACCTCAAAAATGGGAGAAGGATGTGGCAATCCACTCCCAAAGCAATCCCGAAACAATCAGCCACTGAAACCCTATGAAGGTCACTGTGATTTGGACTCAGCTTGAAGGTACCTAAACAACAACAACAAAATTACAGTACCCAGTGAAGCTATCTTTAAAAATAGACAATGAGTTCAGGATATTCCATGATATTGACTTGTTTAAATGATTCATGGCCACCAAATGAGAACTGTAGAGGATCCTCAATGAAACACCACATATGGGAGAGGTAAGACAACACCAAATACATGATCAAGGGAAGGAGTAATAAATATGAGGAGAAACAGAAAACAATAGGCTAAATATGAATAAAAATAGAAGCAAACACCAAATTGATGCAAAATAATATGTTGCACTCAATAATTACTCACAATGTAATGGTCTTAACTCACGACTCAAGAGACATAGGCTGGCCAATTGGATTAAAATATGTAAATTCTTGATATGCACCATTCAAGGGACTCATCTCATCCACAAAGACCATAAAAGGCTGAAAATTAAAGGCTGAAAAATATTCTACCGAGCAAGTGGGAACCAAAAAAAAAAACAAAAAACAAAAAACAAAAAACAAAAACCCACCACCAAAAAAGCAGGAGTAGTGATACAAATTTCTGACAATTTAGATTTCAATCCCAAACTAATCAGAAGAGACAATGGATACTACATTTTAATAAAAGGAACAGTCAACCAGGAACCCATAGTTGTTGTGGTTGTTAGGTGCTGTTGAGTTGGGTACAACTCATAGTGACCTTCATAGGGTTTTCAATGGCTGATTGTTTCAGGATTACTTTAAGAGTGGATTGCCAAGTCTTTCTACCATTTCCATGGTGCTGGGATTGATCTCTGGTTCTCAGAGAGTGCAGAGCAGCCCTCTACAAAATTAGCTAAAGCCCAGCCAGGAACCCAAAACTATACTCAACATTCACTCACCAAATACAGGTATATCCAGCTTCATAAAGTAAATTTTATTAGAGATAAAAGAACACATCAGGCCAGACACAATAATTATGGGAGAGTTCAATACCCCACTTTTGCCAAGAGTCAGATCATCAAAGCAAAAAATCAACAGAGAAATGATGGACTTAAATAGCACCATGGGCCAATTGGACTTTATAGATGCCTACAGAATATTCCCTCCATCAGATGTGGAATACACATTCTTCTCAGTACCACATGGAACTTTTCCTAAGATAGACCACATTTAAGTCCACAAAAATGGCCTCAACAAATACAAAAAATAAGTCATCCCCAGGACCTTATCCAATCACATAAAACTGGAATAAAACTAGAATTCAAAAACAAGAAAAATTTAAGAATGTTACAAATTCATGGAGACTAACATACTGCTGAATGATCAATGGGTCATCGAAGAAATTAGAGCAGAAATTAAAAAATTCCTGCAATCAAATGAGGATGAGAACAGTTCCTACCAAAATTTATGAGATACAGCAAAGGCAGTTCTAAGGGGGAAGTTCATAGCCATGATCACCTTTGACAATAGGCTGGGAAGGCCCAAACAAATAACTTAATGACACACTTTTTTTTTTTTGTGGTACTGAGGGTTGAACCCAGGGCCTCGTGCCTGCATGCTCTGCAAGTACTGGACCACTGAGCTGTGCCCCCAGCCCATTTTTTTACTTTTTTTGAGACAGGGTCTCGCTAAGTCTCAAACTTGCGATCCTGCTGCCTCCACCTCCCAAGCTGCTGGGATTACAGGCATGCGCCACCGTGCCTGGCTCTTAATGACACATTTTAACAAGCCAATCCCAAAAGGAGCACTCAGACAGAAATTATAAATATTAAGGCAGAAATATCCCGGTTAGAATCCAAAAAGACAATTCAAGCATTAATGAGTCCAAGAGCTGGTACTTCAAAAAAATAAAAAAATAAAAAATAAAATAAAATAGACACACCCCTTGCCCATCATACTAAAAGAAAGAAAGAAAAATCCCAAATTAAAAAGAATTAGAGATGAGAACCAGGCCATAACCACTGATAAAAGAGAAATCTGGAAGATCATCAGGGAATATGTTGAGAAATTGTACTCCTCTCAAAATGAAAATACAGAAGAAATGAAATTCCTTAACAGATATGAACTACCAAAATTAAGCCTGGAGGACATAAGCAATTTAAACAGACCCATTGCATTCACCAAAATAGAGAAGGCAATAAAAAGTCTCCCAACAAAGCAAAGCCCAAGTCCCAATGGGTTCACAACAGAATTCTATTAAATTTTCAAAGAGAATTAATATCTATGCTTCTCAAACTGTTTCATAAAGTAGAAAAGGAAAGGCTACTCCCAAACCCATTCTACGAAACCAGTATCACCCTGATTCCAAAACTGGGGAAGGACACCTCAAAGAGAACTATAGACCAATTTCCTTGATGAACATCATTGCAAAAATCCTCAACAAAATTCTGGCAAACCAAATTCAACACCACATAGAAAAGATCATACACCATGATTAAGTGGTGCTTCATTCCACAGATGCAAGGCTGGTTCAACATATGAAAACCAATCAGTGTAATTCAACATACCAAGACACTTACAGACAGAAATCACATGATCATCTCGATTGATGCTGAGAAGGCCTTAGACAAAGTGCAACATCCTTTCATGATAAAAGCCCTGGAGAAGATGGGCATAATAGGAAAATACCTCAATATCATAAAGGCCGTCTAGGATAAACCTACAGTCAATATCATACTAAACAGGGAGAAACTGAAATCATTCCCTCTAAGATCAGGAATAAGACAAGGATGTCTTCTCTCTCCTGTCTTATTCAATATTGTGATCGAAGTCCTAACCAGAGCAATCAGACAAGAGAAAGAAATCAAAGGGATACACAAAGGCAAAGAAGATGTCAAATTATCCTTATTTGTGGATAACATGATCCTTTACTTAAAGGACCCCCAAAATTCCTCTAGAAAATTCTTAGACTGAAGTTTTTAGGTCATTGAAGGTGTGTCATTGAAGGGGATTGTGGGAAGCCAGGTTCCTTCTTGCTTTTTTGCTTTCTGCCCATGAAGCAAGTTCTCTTGTTCTACCACATACTCCAACCATGAAGTGTTGCTTCACCACAGGTTTAAAACAATGGAGTCTATTGATTATAGAGTGGAAGCCTGCAAAACTGCAAACCAAAGCAAACCTTTTCTCTTTAAGTTGGATATCTTAGGTATTTGTTATGATGACAGAAAACTGGCTAACACAGGTAGTGGAAGGAGCTGAGGATTTGTGTTTCTAACATGTTCCTAGGTGCTAGTACAGTTAGTAAGGATCACATTTTGAGAACCATCCCATTAGACAGCCTTATGCAGATGTGCACAACAAAATGTGTATGAGAATATTCATTGGTAGGAATAGAAAAAAATTAGAAGTTACTTAAATGCCTACCAGCAAGAGAATGAGTAAGAACATTTTTTTTTTGTCTTTTGTTTTTTGTTTGTTAGTTTGACAAAATAGGCTTAGAATTTAAAATGAATGAACTGGAGTAGAAGCATCAACATAAAAAATTAAAAACAACGTTTTACAAAAAAATTGTAAAGTGGTATGTAGAATTTTATGACATCTGTATACATTTTAAAGAAATGAAAACAAAAAAAATATTCATGGGTAACAAATAGTACGAATCACGTGTGAACATGACAAATACTGATTTTACAATATTGGTTAATTTTGAGGAGGGGGATGGGATTGAAAGTAGGTAAATGGAGGACCACAATTCTCTCTCCATTTTTATTATCTAGCTATCTATGTGTCATAGTTCAAAAAAATGTTAAATAAATACTGCCAGTTAATAATTGATAAAACTGGGTAGTGGGTATAAAAATTTCATTATACTGTCATCCTTCTTGAATATAAATTTGGATTATTTCAGGATAAAAATGCAATTAAAAAGGATACGTGCAAAAATACTGGGCTAGACATTGGTCATTGTTAAGATTGAAAAACATCATTTTGAAAAGACTGAGCCTCTTATGGAATGTGAACTATTTGGAACTTCTTGCAGCTCACCATTATGTTATGTAAAAAATTGTAAGTGCACATGGCGATTCCAAATCCTTTCTTGGAGGAAGGCAGAGTCTGTGTCCCTCCTCTGTGAGGGCTGGTTCTGCTGCTCTTCCTCTATGTGTCCTGGCTCTGGCTTGGGATATTGGATTCCTTAGAAAGAGGGAAACAACAGGAATATGATCACTCAAAGGCTGTTTTATTACTTTCACTTGCAGAGAATTCTGCCTTTAATTCCTCAATGTCCGGACTTTTGTGGTATAAAACCAGGACAACAGATAGGCAAAACCTAAGAACCCATCAATGTGGGACTGATTTACATTAGAAAGGTAGAATATGACTGGCAGAAGAGAAACGGAAGTGTTCCAGAAGGTGAAGCGGGAGGAGGAGAAAGGCAAGAATCAGTGGGGCCTGGGTTTAAAAACAAGAGTATGTTTCCTTGGCCTTCTACATTGCTGTTTCCCTATGAATGTCCTTGGCCTGTGTTGTGGTTTGGGTATGAAATGTCCCTACAATAAAAGGGTCTGAGGGTTTGGCTCAGTGGGGAGTACTTCCTTAAGTGGCTGGGTTCAACCCCCTAGAACTGGAAAAAAGAATTAAAAAAAGAAAAAGAAAAGAAAAGACCACAGGCTTCTGTGTGGAAGATTTGGTCCCCAGCTGGTGGATCTAATCCATGAGAGGTGATTGGATCATGAGAACACTGCCTTCATAGATGGACTCATAATTTGAGACATTATTGGGAGGTGGTGGAAATGTCTGGAGGCAGGGCCTGGGTGGATGACGTACATCACTGCCGCCATGTTCTGGAAGGTACATATTGTACCACGCCCTTTCTTTTGTCTCTCTCTGCTCCCCAGCTACCATGAAGTGAGCAGCTTTCCTCTGCCACATGTTCCCACTGTGATATTTTGCCTCACTAAGGCCCAAGAGGCCATAGAGCTAAGGCACTATGGACTGACATCCTGTGAAACTCTGTGCCAAAGTAAATATTTCCTCCCTTAAGTTGATTTTCTCAGGTATTTAGTTGCGGTGATGAAAACCTGACTAACATAGCCTGCTGGCATGATGTTCTTCGTGGTTGCTTTTGATCAATCTCAGGGGTCAGGGCAGAAGAAGGGTTTGCTTTGAGGAGTCACTGTCACATCAAGTCAGAGCTGAAAAGTGGTTTCTCCACTGAGTAGAAATATAGATATGACATTGTTCAACATCCTTCCTATCCACAGCAGTCCAAAATTCCACAGCATATACACTGTGTACCAGCTGTTAGGTGAGGGGAACTTTCACCTTTGTTACCTTATTTATCTCTAGCCACATTCTTGTCAGTTATGTTATTTTCCTAATTTTAGAGATGAGAAAACCAGCTCACAGAGGTTGACTTGCTCAAGGTGGTACTTCCACAAAGAAGCTTCTGTGGATTCAAATGCAAGTGTTGTGATGTTTTACACTGAGCCACACTGCATGAGGCATTTGGGAGTGCAGCAAAATCTGTTGTCAAGGAGCTTTATCATTTAGTGGGGACGACAAGATATCTGCACCATGACAGTTGGACTAAAGTCATATGAAGTTGAAGAAAAAGTTGCTGCATGTTTAGCATATGTTAAAGGACATGTCACTTCCAGGGCCTCTGGGTTTTGTTGGCTTTGGTCGGCTTCCATTTGTGATCAAATACAGTGAATGCTCCCCACACTTGATGTTCTTTTTGCTTTACAATGAAAGGATGCCATATTTCTCCTTTCAGGAAATGGACTGCCCAGCTTGTAGATAATCATCAAGTGCTGAGGAGGGAGTTCTTTGGAAGGAAGGCAATTTGGCGTAATTACACTCAGGATAAGCCTCTGTGCAACTGAGACTTCCTTAAGGGTTGAGACTGGGGACTTCATATTTATATTGCACATAACCTGGCCCAGAGAGCTTCTCAGTAATTTCTGTTATTATTGTAGATTTTTTTTCCAGGCCTAGGGGATAATAGTTAGGTACATGGGGATATCTACCCCACTCTAATAGAGGAAGGGTTCATTGTATCCATGATACATATAGAAGACTTGAGATTTAATTTCACCCTGTCCCAAAGTTGCTTAGAGCCAGAAACCTGGGCAAAGGGTCTAGCTGTCATGGAACCTTCCTTGGATAACCCCTCATCCTCTGCTCTGAAGTGTTTGCCTGATAGTCTACAAAATTGGGACTTCAATGCAGCTTTTACATTTGGGGAAGAGTTTTTCAGGATTTATTTTCTTCTTTCCTTTTTTGTTGGAGAGCTTCAAAGCTCCATGGATCCTGGATCCCATGGGCCATGGGTGGTTTATAGACTAATTCATGGAGTCTGAGTCATTTTATAGCCAGTGATAACCCTGTTCCTTTCCTTTCCAGTTCAGCCAATGGTGAATCTCTACCCTCTTCCTTTGGTTGAGAGAAGCTGTGATTTTTGAGTTCAAGTTCCTCATTCCACAATGGAATCCAATAAATCTGTCCTTTCCACCAGCTCCAAGGTTCTGAGCATGTTTAGTCTTTGAGTTTTACTAAGGAAGAAAGAGACTAGGAGAAATAGCAAGGAGCAGGTGAGTAGCTCCCTCTAGAGACCTTTGCACACCTGGACACATGCTATTTAGCTTCTGGTATATGCCTATGTTAGAATTAACAAGTCCATATCTAAAGAACATGCAAGAGGTGGTGGGTAGAAAGAGTGCTACCAATGAAATAGATCTAAAGTAATGATCCCTGAATTCAGTAGAATCCAGTTCTTCCTTCAGAGTTCCCCCAAGATTTTAGCTTATTTTTTTCTTTTAAAAGATCTTTTACAAAGTCATTGTGGTTTTAACTATCAACCCATTTTTTGAAGTGAGGAAACAGAGGCACATAGAATTCAACTGATTTACTTAAGCTCACATAGAGTAAGGGTGCCAAGGGATATCTGAGGGGTTCAGCTCCCTTATGCCAACTCCAGGAAACCTTCAGTCCAAACAGTCAGTTTGCTTGCTATTCCAGTGCAGCCTCAAGGCCATTCCAAGAGCCCCACAGGGTCCTCACCACCCCAGGCTTTCCTTTCATTGAAATGCTACACTGATCACAGGGTAAGCAAGCAGCAGAAGTGGGAGAAGAAGGGCTTTCCTGAGAGGATCTTTAATGTTTCCAAGCAATCTGCACATCCATTACCTCACTGAGCTACAGAATATCCTAGACACAGGAAGAACAGGTATTATTCTTATCTAGAGATTAGGCACTCCCCAAATAATCCCCAAACAATAAGCCATTGAAAAGCTGTTGCACCTAACAGCAACACATCAGAGATCAGGAGCTAGCAGCTCAGAGAGTTTGGTTCCCACCTTGCTTCTTTTATGCTGTTGCAGGCTCTCTGGCTTGCTGTGGGTCTCAAGTCTCTGCTGCACATATGATTGGAGAGGCCTTTTGTTTCTTTTCCTATTCTTCTGCTTCCCATTTGTTCCCATATTAAGGAGGCCATATGTGAGTAGCCTGGTGGAAGAGAACATATTTGCTCAGTATTGACATCATTGGAATCATGGCAGAAGTACTCAGTGAACTGGCCAGATTTGGTTTTAGGAATGCCACTCACATGGGCAGGTGGTATGGGAAAAGTTGGTGGGCTCTGGGGTCAGATCGGGGTGTATTCTCACCTGGACTTTGCCACTCTCTAGCTGGTTGAAGCAATGCTTGTTGGAGCCCCGTAGGCTAGGTCTTTTTGCTTTTTTCCCCAGCTACCTGGGAACTGAGTATGTCTAGGGCTTGGTGCACCAGGGTTTAAAAGTAGACATTATAGTAGAGTTGTCCAGGAAATTTAAAATTAAATTCAGTAGCTAAGAAGAAGAAATTATATGTAAAAATTAATTCAATTAGCTTCCCTCTCAAGATGAATGAATGACATAAACATTATCCTTGCAGATACCATCAGTCTTGGAACTGAATAACAGGATGGTTGCATGGACAACATCCAAACTGGATGGCTCTTCTGTAGGTATTAGGGTGCTTCTTTTTCCATTTGCTTGAAAATATGTAGCTGAGAGTGGAAAGGAACTAAATACTCTTGGATGGCATGATGGTAAGCACATGCATCCATTCTTTTATTCGTCAACACGTTTATTGCACATAGACTATATGCCAGTGACTCTTTTTGGCATTGGCAACAAAATGATAAATAAAAAGACAAAAGCAAAACCAAACTAAACCAAAACACCAAAAACACAAAGGAACTATCTTTGAGGAGCTTCCTTTTGTGCCTGTGTGTATGTGCACTTTGCATGTGTGTGTGTGTGTGTGTGTGTGTGTGTGTGAGAGAGAGAGAGAGAGAGAGAGAGAGAGAGAGAGAGAGAGAGAGAGAGAAGAACCAAACAAATAAGTATCTCACAGATGGAAATGAGACACAGATAAAAAAAAAATCAAGCAGAGAACGGGTTCCAAGAGTGATGGGAGTTGTGTTTTCAGATAGGTGGTTAGAAGGGGCTTCTGTTTAGTGCCCTTGTACAGATAATTGACCGAAGTACAAGAGGAAGCCACACAGAGATGGAAGAGGGCACAATAATAGCACAGATGCTGAAATTTCCCTTAACACTATTTCCTTCCATCTTTAGACCAGCCCTGCATGTTACTCTCCTGATTTGAAGGTGAAGACTCTGAGGCTCAGCACGATCAAATGGCTTTCCAAAAACCATAGCTAGCTCCTGATGGAGCCAGGGTCAAACTTTGATCCCCTGATTCCAGAAGTAGTACTGTTAACACAGGGGACCGCCTGCATGCTGAAAGTGAGACATGCTGTTGCTGTGAGCAAGGGCAAAGGGCAAGTGAAGGACAGGACTCTTGGCATCATGTAGCCCCTTCTGTCTGCCTCATGGCACCCCCACCAACCATCACTGAACTTTGGTTCATGGTTATTTTCTCAAATCATTGCCTGAATCTTGCCAAACTCTGTAATTCCTTTTACCTTTGAGGACAAGTCCACCAGGGACCACGTGGAGGGAACTGAAATGGAGTAATCCAGTCTCCCTTACCAGGCTTGTTACATAGCCAAACAAGCAAATAGCTGCAGGAACCAAATTTTAATTTCCCTGCATGAGCCCCAAACTGTTTTCCCATATTTTTTAGGAAAAATCTTAGCCAAAGCAGCAGCATCTTCTGAGAACACCAAATTGGGTCAAGTTCCTGGGTGGCCTCTTTCCTTATTTAGTGATTGTCCTGTGTGATCCTACTCTCACCCCTTGGCCACTTACTCCCTGTACGGCCTTTGGTTGATAAAGTTCTTTTAGCCTCCAAGAGGAAACTGATGTTGTTAATAGGCCTGGGAGGCTCCCTGGGCTCCTGCAGGTCTCTGGAGCCTGCAGGGGTTTCCTGCAGCAGGGCTTTGAGCTGCAGAGAAATTAACCTCACAGCTAGGACTGAGAGCTGGGGTTGAGGCATGTCATTTGGCAAAATGAAGTGACAGAGAGAGGTGGCATGGTGGGAGAGGGAGGAAGCACAGATTTTGTATTGGATACCTAAGGGTTTGGATCCTATTTCTTCCACGTATGAGTCCTTAATTCTTGGCAAGCTACTTACTATTTCAGTTGCATGGAAACTAGGTCAAATAACAACTCTGTTAAGAATGTTGTTGTTGTTGTCAGGTACCAACAAGTCAGTGTCTTACTCATAGTGACCCTATATACAACAGGTGAAACACTATTGTTAGTGCTTCTCTGCTATTCATAGGGTTTTCAGTGGCTGATTGTTTTTTGATAGTGGGCTGCCAGGTCCTCCTTCCAACCCTACAGCACCTGGTGTTCCCAGGTGGTCTCCCATCCAAGGTCTGACCCTGCTTCTTGTTGTTAGGTGCCATTGAGTCAGTATCCAACTCAGAGTGACAACAGGCGAAACACTTTGTCAGTGCTTCTCTGCTGTTCCTGGGGTTTTCAATGGCGGATTAATTTTTGGGAGCAGGTTGCTGGGTCCTTCTCCCAAGTCCACAGCACCTGGTGTTCCCAGATGCTGTCCCATCCAAGTATTAACCCGGCCCAGCCCTGCTTAGCTTCTGAGATCTGACAGGATCAGATGCCACAGTGGTATGGCTGCAGGCCTATCAAGACCAGACCACTGAATTATGATATTATTATGAGGATTGAATAAAATAATATAATCCTAGTAGAATCTAGCCCATAGGAGGGACTCAATGCCTGCTTCCCTCTTCTGTTTTGGAGAAAGTCTTGCCTTCCTACCAAAACATGGTCCAAGAAGGTGAAGATGGATAAAAAGTGGGATTTGAATTCTGTGGGTAGTGGTGACCACTTCCCTTCCTGAAACTCTTGTTTGGAAAGCATTCTTCATTAAAAGTTTCTGGTGACTTACATGATTCCATCAGAAATTCATTCCATTTCAGTAGGCATTACCCTCATCTAAGTTTATTTCATTTCAGTTAGAAGGTGGAGGAGTTGGTATTTGTAGGTACCACATGGTCTAATGCCTGAACATGGCCTTAACTGTGTCACCTGCCTTCCCATGGATTTCATAACCTCTTTTCACAGTTCATGTGGGCATGATAGCAGCTTTAATACCTCTCTTAGGCTGTCTGGGATGCTTCACTCTGCTACTGCCTGTGGCATTGCCTTATCTTCAGTCTACACTACTCTGACTGTGATCTAATTGGGATACTTGTTTCTTAATATCCCTATCCCATCTTCCTTCTATGCCAAGCTAACTGTCCACTGCTGTGTTCTCTCAGATACATAATAATTTTTTCATTATGTCTTTGTTGTGATGATGGAATACTTCTGTATCTCATCTGAAAGATGAAGTACTCTTAAATGGCTTGAAACTCATGAACTGGTAGAGCCTTGATGGCTTGATGTCTAGTATGATGCCTGACACTCTGAGGTGCCTTGGTGAATGCTTGAAAGAGGCAGTGGTAGGTATGGGAGTGCACATAAGCCACATCATAAATTAATAGTTTTGATGTCTGTAGTTTCAAAATTTGCCAAGAGTTACACAATTATGAAATTCTTTATTACTTTTTCTCTTCTTCTTCTCCTCCTTCTCCTTCTTCTTCTTTTCTTCTTTCTTCTTCTTCTTCTTCCCCTCCTCCTTCCCCTCATTCTCCTTCTCCTTCTCTTTTTTTTTGGCAGTACAAGAAAGTTGAACCCAGGGCCTTGTACATACTTTGCAAAGTGCGCTACCACATAGCGGCCTCCCTACCCGCCTTTTTAAATTTTTTTATCTTGAGACAGAGTCTTGCTAAGTTATGCAGGCTGCCTCTGGCCTTGACCTGTGATCCTCCTGCCTCTGCCTCCCAAGTCACTGGGATTATAGGCATGAGCCACTGTGTCCATAGAGATTCTTCATTTTTACTGAATGAAAGTGAATCAATATTTATTCATTTGCTGTGTAAATTCATTTTGGGCAACAATGGACCACATATATTACTGTAGTCCTATAAGATTATATTGCTTAGTGATGGCATAGCCACTTTAGTTTGTGTACATATATTCTATGATATTTGCAAAATGAAAAAATGCTGAATGATGCATTTCTCAGAACATATTCTTGTTGCTGTTCTTATTGCTACTCAAAACAGGTTCTTTCAGTATAATTAATCTGGATCTGATACAAACTCCACAGGCTCTTGCAACCTCCCTGTAA
Source organism: Pedetes capensis (assembly GCA_007922755.1). Classification (NCBI taxonomy): domain Eukaryota; kingdom Metazoa; phylum Chordata; class Mammalia; order Rodentia; family Pedetidae; genus Pedetes; species Pedetes capensis. The sequence continues at coordinate 25,366 of VMDO01004555.1, forward strand.
GGTATGGATCAGAGAATTGAGGGGACTATAAAGCAATTCTGCTCTGTACCAGGCCCCCTGGTGGATGCTGGAGGGCACCTGCTCCATACCAGGATGCTCCTCAGCATCCGCCATGGTTCCTAGTACAGAACAGGTGCTCCGGGCATTTGTTGGCTTGACTTGCATGCAAATTTGGAGGAATGAGGGAAGGAAAAGGCTTCCAAATGAAGACAGGTCTAATAAACTCAAGTCACGGCTGGCAGAACTGGTAATATTTAGAAATAATAGTAACAACAAGACAATCAAGCTGGTATATTACAGATCCAGGGCTTGATCCCAGATCTTTGGGAATCTAACTCTTGTGCTCTTCATGATTATGAAAAAGAATGAACATTTCAGAGAAAATTACTGTAACATCCATCTATAACACAGCAAGTCAAGCCAGGCTTCTAAAGCATCTGTGTGCAGTAAGTATCTCTGTTAGGAAAGGCATGTGGGAAGGGCGAGTGCAGTTCTGAGGCTGCCACAGTAGAAGTTAGACTGCAAAGGTGGGTAAAAGGGCAAGAACTGTGTCCTTAAATTTCATGGAGCCAACAGAAGGATGAAGAATGCAGGCCTACAATGCATTTATTCAGCTAGGAAGCCAGTGTTTATAGATTGCCCATTGTGGGAATGTTGGAACGTAGAGATAGGTGTGGTGAAATACCCACAGGAATCTGGAGAATTTGAGTTTGCTCATTTCTGAGTTTGTATCCCTACATGCTTTCATTGTCAGGGAATCATGGACTGTTAAAGCCAGAAGGAACTTGCTTAATTATTTATATGGGAAAAGGCAGGGGCCTTAGACTTTGGCAAACCCGGATTCAGATTCTAGTTCAGACATTTGTGAATGTAGGTAAAATATTATTTCTATAGAACTTGTATGTAACTTTTTTATTAGCATAGGTTTGCTGTACAAAATGATGGACTTCATTATGGTGTTTTCATACATGTATATCATGCACTTTGCTCATTTTCACCCCCTATTACCCTCTTTCTTCCCCCTACCCCTCCAGCTGGTCTACTTCCTCTTCCCAAATAGTCTCTTTCTGTATGTAATTGTTTTGATCATCTATTACTGTTTAACAAAGCACCACAAAACTTAGTGGCTTAAAGCAGCAATGATTAATTATTAAATAGGCAATTTGGGGAAGGCTCATCAGGGAAGGCTAGTGTTGGCTTAGCTATCTTGACTGGGGGCTGCAAGATCTGTTTTTCAGAGTGCTGTTCACTTGTGCTCACACGTTGGTGCTGGCTTTCAGTGGACACTCGATCAGGGCTGAGGACTTGGGGGCCTTCTTTTCCACCTGAGTTGTTCCACAAGCTGCTTGTGCTTTCCTCACACTATGGCTGCTGGGTTTCAAGAAACAGGCTGTGGAAACTAGAAGTTTCTTAAGGCCTGGTTCTGGAAACTGTCACAGTCTCACTTCCATCTTATTTTGCTGTCAAATAGTGAGAGTCCAGTGGATTCAAGGGGAATGGCTATTGCTCCCACTGTTCAATGGGAAAAATGTCAAAGAATTTGGGGGTTTAAAACTGCCGCAGTAACAGAGATACTACATTTTCCATTTAACCTTAGAATAAGGTAAGAATTCATCTCTTTGCTGCTCCTTTTTATTTATTTTTAAAAATGGGAATTATCTGACTTGCATTTGAGCTCAGTCCTATTAATTCTATGTCTTAATAGTTGTGTTCACTCTCCAGGCCTACTGACATTTTCTTAGTTGAGGCCACCGTCACTCTATCCTATACTTACAAGAACCTCTCAACCTGGCCTTCCTGCCTCTTTTCTTGTTGCCGCCAAGCCTGTCCCTTCAGAAAGGCAAAATGTGTAGCATTGTTGTCCTGCTCAGAACACTTCAGGCCTCTCAGTTGCACTCAGGCTGAAGTCCAGCTTTTTCCTTTTTCTTAAGTTGGCCACTGTCCCTTCATGATGTAGTCTCAGCCAACTCTAACTTCAACAGTTGTCATTTTCCTTCCTACTCTATTCTAGAAAACTCAGTGTATAAATTCTTACCCCCGATATTTATTGACCCAAACATGATGCTAGGTGCTTTACAGAGATTATCAAGTTTAAAATTTCACAGCTGTGTTAATTAGTTTCTATTATATTTGAAGGCAGGGGTGCTTGCTCAGAAAGCCAAGGTCTTAACTTCTATGGAAAAATTGTATCTACTTGAAGTTTTCCAGATCTGCAGTGTCCTCTGGTGTCTGGGATTTTATACTTGCCATGTCCCCTCTACTTTCTACCTTTTATCCCATTAACTCGTACTTCTTTTTCAGGTTCAAGTTTAGACAGTCCTTCCTCCAGGAGGATTTATGAAGACGGGATGAGTTTCACTGAGATTTTGTACTGTAATATCTTCAGTCCTATCCAGCATTTTTCATTTTGTATTGAAACTGTCTCTTTTCTTGTGCCTCTCCTAGACTTTAAATTCTTTGTGGATAAGGACAGTGTCTTTACTTCACTTCCTTCTTTTGAAGTGGAAGGTATTTTAGTTCAACATCCTCTCAGGTTCTCTGTGCCTTCACTATCTATGGGGCTATGAATCTACTGTGTCCTCACTCCCATCTATGCAGCCATATACCCAAAACTGGACCCAGGTGACAGAGTTTGTCATGGTGGGCTTTGCTGGGGTGCATGAAGCACGCCTCTTTTTCTTCACACTCTTCCTCACCATGTACCTGTTCACCTTGCTAGAGAACTTGGCCATCGTCTTCGTGGTGTGCGTGGACCACCGGCTATGGAGACCCATGTATTTCTTCCTGACACACTTGTCCTGTCTTGAAATATGGTACACCTCGGTCACAGTGCCCAAGATGCTGGCTGGTTTTATTGGAGTCAATGGGGGGAAGAATATTTCCTACGCTGGCTGCCTGTCTCAGCTCTTCATCTTCACCTTCCTTGGGGCAACCGAGTGTTTCCTTCTGGCTGCCATGGCCTATGACCGCTATGTGGCCATTTGCATGCCTCTCCACTATGGGTCCTTGGTGTCCTGGGCCACCTGCATCCGTCTGGCAGCTGCATGTTGGCTGGTTGGCTTCCTCACACCCATCTTGCCCATCTACCTCATGTCTCAGCTGACGTTTTGTGGCCCCAACATTGTTGATCACTTCTTCTGCGATGCCTCACCCCTGCTAGCCTTGTCCTGCTCCGATGTCACCCTGAAGGAGACTGTGGATTTCCTAGTGTCCCTGAGTGTGCTCCTGGCCTCCTCTACGGTCATTGCTGTGTCCTACGGCAACATCGCCTGGACACTGTTGCACATTAGCTCAGCTGCTGAGCGCCGGAAGGCCTTTTCCACCTGTGCAGCCCATGTGACCGTGGTGAGCCTCTTCTATGGCACTCTGTTCTTTATGTATGTGCGGACCAAGGTGGCCTCTTCCATCAGCTTCAACAAGGTGGTGTCTGTCTTCTACTCCATCGTCACGCCTATGCTCAACCCCCTCATCTACAGTCTCCGGAACAAGGAGGTGAAAGGGGCCCTCAGCCGAGCCTTTGCCTTCAAGTCCTAGAAGGGGCAGCGAGGAGGCAGGTGGGGAGACTCAGCTTCTTAGCCTCTGGTATTTATTTCCTTGTTTAGCCTAGCCTGGTCTGGAACTCTCGATACTCCTGCCTCTGCCCGCCATGTGCTGGGATTACAGGCGTGTACCACTACACCTGCCTTACCTTGGGTGTTTAAAAGGAGGGTGGCGAGTACTATAGAAGAGACCAATGGCTGGGCAATCAGGAGTGTGGGACCATGTAATAGTTAAAAGAAAATGTTGAGCTACTATATCAAGAGAGGTTTACTTATGATGTAGTTTAAAGGATGAAGATATTTTCTCTTTCTGGCAAGTGTCTGAAGTCAGTGTTCTAGGATGATGGGTAGTTCTGCTCAACAAGAATTCAGAAATCCTAGCTCTTTCCATCTCATGGGGTTGGATGTTGACAAAGTAAAGTCTGCAGGCCAAATCCAGCTCAGGACTTGCTTTTTTAATGGTGTGTGAGCTAAGAAGGATTTTTATACTTTTAAGTGGTTAAAGAAAAATTAAGCCAGGTTTTGTGGCATGCCCCATAATCCTAGCTACTCAGGAGGGTGAGATAGGAGGATTGCAAGGTCAAAGGCAGAGCAGCCTATATAACTTCATGAACCTTGTCTCAAAAGAAAAAAAAAAAAGGCTAGGAGTGTGGATTAGTGGTTTGCTTAGCATGTGGGAGGCCCTGAGTTCAACCTTCAGTGCTGAAAAAAGAAGACTATTTCACGGTACAAAATTTTTATAAAATTCCAATTTCAGTGTCTGTAAGTCAAGTTTTATTGGAACATACCAATCTATCTTGCTACAGTGATCGGTAAGAATGCTTTTGTGCTTCCATGGACAGATTTGACTAGTTGAGACCAAGGCTATTTGACAAAATGTGACCTAGAGCCTTGTTGTTTACATGATCAACACTGGGCAAGAGGAAGAGGGTAGAGCATGGAGGGGTTACATCCGGGGTCTTAAGGTTTCTTGACCAGATGTAGCAATGACCACTTCTACTCACCTCATTGGTGAGAAGTAAGCCATATGTCACATCTAGTGGCAAGGGTGGTAAAAATAGTTGGCTAGCCAGATGTCCAGTCAGCATTTGATTTTTGTAGAAAAAGAGGAGAGCAAATTTTGGCAGAGAACGAGTTTCTATTACAGACTCAGTCCCCAGAATCAGAGCTGAGTTTCCATGAGATCTATGTATTTAGCCTTTTTAAATCTACATTCCCTTGTGTGAAACGTAGACTGATTCTGCCTCTACATCAGATGACTTTTGGAAATGGACTTGAGATCTCCATGGCAATGTCAATTCTCACTCCTAAAGACATTTATGGTCATCGTTTGAATGTAAATTCCAGAAACTACAGTGTGTGGAAAACAAAACTGCTGAGCTTGGGACTGGGTATGGAAGAGGGACAGACTTTCTGTAATGGTATGTCTCAGCTGGCCAATAAAGAGATGATTGCATTGCAGTGTCTTTCAGCACCACAGTTTGGCCCTATAGCTTCTGAGTTGCTATATTTCCCACAGTTAGCAGGCAGGGCACAAACCATACATTTTAGAAAACAATTTCATTTGGTGAGCATTGTATCAGCAATGTACTTCACGTTCCTCTGGATGGCTTCGAGATGCAAAAACAATGGAAGGGTGAGACCCTTTCAGGATCCAATATAAGAATTCATCTCAATGGAATACAAGGAGTATATATTTTCAGGCACCTGATTTGGGTAGTGATGAACACCAGGTGAATTAGACTTTTAGGTTTCTGGATGATGGAAATAAAGCAACACATGCTGGGTTACGCATTTCCGATTTATGGCAGCAGAAAGAATTCTTATTTATTTACTTATTTATTTGTTTGCTTAATTTTCTTAAAATAAGGTCACACCATCTAGCCCAAGTTGGCCTGGAACTTGTTGTGTAGACCAGGTTAGCCTGGAACTTGCATTGATCCCCCTGTATCTGCCTCCTAAGTGCTGGGATTACAGACGTGTGCCACCATGCCTGGCTTTAAGAATTCACCTGGAAACTCAAGGCCTGTTTTCTAGATTTTGAGAATTCCTCTGAGAATATATCTATGGGAAGTACCAGTAAAGCTGGCCACTTTGAGCTTTTTGAAGAATAAGTCTATATTTTTAATGCAAATTACATAAACTGGTAAAAACTCTGATGCATATTCTTAGGAAGGATCTTATACATGTAAAAATTATGTTGCTTTCATAAAGTCTGATACAAGAAACTAAGCTAGGAAAAATACCCAGTTTGTGAATGTGATTATTTATCTTAAAAATTAAAACAATCATTCTTTTAAAACACATACCTACCTACAAGTATCTGGGATACATGATGTGTGATGATATTGACAACTAATGGTTTTAAAGCCACTACTAATAGCAGATCAATCTCCAATGAAAATACAGTTGAAATCTTGACAGACAGACAGACCGACAGACAGACAGACAGACAGACACACACACACACACACACATACACACATATATTGCGGTACTGAGTGTTGAACCCAGGCCCTTGCGCCTGCATGCTGGGCAAGTGCTAGACCACTGAGCTGCACCCCCAGCCTTTTTTTTTTTTTAACTTTTTGAGACAGGGTCTCGCTAAGTTATGCAGACTGCCTCTGGTCTTGAACTTGCAATCCTCCTGCCTCTGCCTCCCGAGGCACTGGGATTACAGGTGTGCGCCAGTGTGCCCGGCACGAGACGAATATTTTTGTGAATAGGAACTTTCTGAAAGTACAATTGCTATTTTTTTTTGTGTGTGTGTATGTGTATCTACTCATAGAGTGAAACATAGGCATGTGAAATGTTGACCTAATTTGGACAAATACCTCATTGATACCCAAAGAATGTTGCAGTGAATAATTTTGGGTAAACAAGACTTATAATAGTAGACTTCCATTGGGGAATATTGCTTATCTTCTTTGGCCAACTGGGTACTATGATCTTGACTTAATTGTTAAGAATTATCTGGTAGCTAGGCGTGGTGGCACACACCTGTAATCCCAGCAGCTAGGGAGGTGGAGTCGAGAGGATCGCAAGTTTGAGACCAGAGGTAGTCTGTGTAATTTAGCAAGACCCTGTCTCAAAAAGTGAAAAAAATGGGCTGGGGGCGCAGCTCAGTGGTCCAGCACTTGCAAAGCATGCAGGCACGAGGCCCTGGGTTCAACCCCCCAGTACCACCAAAAAAAAAAAAAAAAAAAAAAAAAAAAGAATTATCTGGTAACCATTTTTGGAAAGGCCATTTAACTGGGAAGCTGGTGAGAATCACTGGATCTATACCCTGAAATCAGGGCTCTGTATGATTTTCTGTGCAGCATCATGTAGCCACAGTCCAAAGCTTTGCCACAGGTCTATTTCATTGAGGGCCTCTTCTGTGGTTCCATGTTGTTCTTTTTGAAATAAAGTTAGTATTTTATTTATACATGTTAGTGGGGTACAGAGTAATAAGTTAGTTGATATATCCACTATTCAACTATTAAATCAGTTTTGCTTACATTTCCATCTCCTTAAACATTTAAGAACAGAATAAACAAAAAATGTAAGAATTTTAATTAACGTATAATGACAGTTGTATGGAACCATGGGTTTCACCTTGATTGATTTTTTCTTTCCTTTTTCTTCTTTTTTTTTTTTTTGTATTTTCATAGAGTTGCATCTTGTACTTTGCGTTTTTTCTCTCCCTCTTTTCCCCTTGTGCAGTTACCCCTCCCCTTCTCCCCTTTCTCATCATCCACTTCCTCCCTCAAATACCCTCCTCCCTCTGCCTCCTAAGTGCTGGGATAGCAGGTACATTTGTATTTCCCATTCTTAGATAAGTATGATTGTGACATATACATGTATATGCACGTATAATTTTTTCCCCTTTAAGGTAGATTTAGCTCCCACATATGAGCAAGAGCATGCAGTATTTTTCTTTTTGAGTCTGGCTTATTTTGCTTAAAATGATACTCTCCAGTTCCATATGCTGAAAATGACATAATTTCATTCTTCTTTAGTGCTTAGTAATATTCCATTGTGTATATGTATCATAATTTTAATCTAATCCTCTGTTGATAGACATCTAGGTTGATTCCATTCCCTTGCAGTTGTGAAGACTGCTGCATTAAATGTGGTAGCACAGGTGTTCCTGTGGTATGACTTATCTTCCCTTGAGTATATTTCTAGAAGTGGTAAAGCTGGATCATATGGTAGTTCGATTTTTAGTTTTCTAAGGCACTTCCATATTGATTTCCAAAGTGGCTGAACTATGTACAGTCCCATCAGCAGTGTAAAAGGATTCCCTTTTCTCCACATCCTCACTAGCATTTGGTGTTATTTGTTTTGTTAATCTTGGCGATTCTTACTGGAGCAAGATGGAGTCTCAGTGTTTTATTTATTTATTTTTTTGCGGTACTGGGGTTGAACCCAAGGCCTCGCGCTTGCATGCTCTGCAAGTGCTGGACCACTGAGCTGCACCCTCAGCCCATTTTTTTTAGTTTTTGGACAGGGTCTCACTAAATTACACAGACTGCCTCTGGTCTCGAACTTGCGATCCTCCTGCCTCTTCCTCCCCAGCCCCTGGGATTATAGGCGTGCGCCACTGCACCCAGCTGAATCTCAGTATTGTTTTTATTTGAATTTCTCTAATGGCGAGGGACATTGAGCATTTTTTTCATGTGTTTATTGGCCATTTGTACTTCTTTTGAGAACTATCTGTTCAGTTCCATTGCCCACTCATTTATTGGATTATTTGTTACTTTGGTGCTTAACTTCTTAAGTTTTTTTTTTATTCTAGAAATGAATCCTTTGTCAGATGTGTAGGATGCAAAGATTTTTCTCTCCATGTTGTTCTTATCCCTTGTACCTGTGCTAGAATTCCCACTTAAGTTTTCAGGGTTTTTAGTTTTGGCTTGCTTGCCTGCCTTTTGATTTTCACGTCAAGTTCTCAATAGTCAATTTCCAAGGCATGTTTGTTGGAATGCTGGCTTCGGCTGTGGGATGCTACTGATAATCTAAATCCAGTCTTCTTTATTGATCTCTGTTTTCCTTTATAGTGTTTCACTGGTTCCAGTGACATTGTGAGCCATGACAAGGTAGAGTTTTCAACCCCTTTTGGCAGGAGCTTAAATGTATCTCATTGCCCAGAAACATGGGTTCCTTGATACCTTGAGACATAACATAGCACCACAAACCTCTGTCTCTCCCCAAGAAGATTCCAGGAACACTTTCATTTCATTAATTGATGCCCAGCATTTTTCGGGCTTCATTAGAATCCTCATACTCTTGTGTAGGGTGAGGTGGGGGAAGGGTTTATTCGTACTTTGCTCTGGTGGTCACTCACTGGCTCTGGGACAGTGACTTCCTATTTACACAAATGCAGGCAGCTGCCCAGTTGTTGTTAGGTGCAATCCAGTCATGTCTGACTCATAGCGACCCTATGTACAGCAGATCGAAACACTTCCCGATTGTCAGTTTGCTGCACTGTGGGGGCTTGTGGGTTGTGATGAGGCTGAAAGCTATGCCACTGGTACCTCAGATACCAGCAGGGTCACCCATGGTAGACAGGTTTCAGCTGAGCTTCCAGACTAAGATAGACTAGGGAGTAGGCACGGCAAACCACTCCCGAAACAACTAGCCATTGAAAACCCTATGGATAGCAAAGAAACAGCTGGCCAGAGAAGGTTGTTAATATAGACAAATTTCATAATTGATATGTTTAGTCTACTGTGACACAGTTGGGTTGGAAATGTTAGATCACAAGCTATTTGCTTGTGAGAACTGTGCTTTCACCTCTTTGAAGTTCCTTTCCCCGGATCTAACTTTGAGCAGGGATCTCCTAAAAGTTTCAATTGAATAATTATTCAGCAATTAATCTGGAAAAGCAGGTTTTGGCACTATGTATGGCCTTTACTGGATTTGTCTTATATTTTTTTTGTGGTACTAGGGATTGTACCTAGAGCCTTGTGCCTGCATGCTTTGCAAGTGCTGGACCACTGAGCTGCACCCCCAGCCCATTTTTTTTTTTTTTTTTTTTTTTTTTACTTTTTGAGACAGGGTCTCGCTAAGTTATACAGACTGCCCCTGGTCTTAAACTTTCGATCCTCCTGCCTCTGCCTCCCAAGCTGCTGCTTTATTGGATTATTTAACAAGTACTTGTTTAGTGCTGTATGCCAGGTCCCACCCTAAATATTTTGTAACTATTAATTCGTTTACTTCTCATTGATAATCCCACGAAGTTGGTGGCCTTCTTTACAATAAAGCGCAGAGAGACAAAGAAGTAACTCATCTGAAGTCACACAGCTTAGAAATGGTAGAGCCAGGGGTTAAGCCTTGTTCTTCTGACTCTTAAGCTCTTCCCAGTGATGCCCTGGGGAAAGAAGTCATCTCTCCTGGTTCCCCTATCATAGAAAGTCAGAGTAGGCTGGACATCTTTAAGTATCTCCTTCTTGACTGTTTAATATGTGCTGATCCCTTTCACACATTTTCTCCTTCATCAACTTGGAGAGGAAGGCTTTGCTGCATTCTGCCTTGGAGGAAAGGGAGGCTCAGAGAGGTTAAGGAACATGCTCCTGTTCATATAGCTACAACAGAGGAGCCGGAAGGATCTGAACCTGGTTTGTTGGACTCCATTGGACCTCTTTACCTCCCTGCCTCCTCTCAAAGATCTCTGCCAGTCAGTGCTGACTTGGCATGAGTTGCTTCATTTACTGTTAAGTCAAATCTCCTGTCCCCTCTGTGCACCAGGCCCTGGTTGACTGCCTCGGGGCCCATGAAGTGTAACACATGCTTCTGTCAGGGACAGTATTACCTGATGGCATGTCTCATCTCTCCCAGATAGAATGAAGTGATACAGGCAGGGGCCCAGCCCAGGGTGATGGGGCTCAGAGGAAGGACTGGCCTCCCAGAGGGGAGTTCTGGGAAGGTATCGCTGACAAAAGGGGACTCCCTATGGCCCACTTCTGCTTTTCCTACTTGAGATGACGCCGGCCCAGCATTTGCCCTTTTGTGCTCTTTTCAGGGTGGAGGACGATGATGTAGCCCTTGGGAAAGAAGAGGCAGAACAGAAGGCCTGATCCTGAAGCCAAGATGCCGAAGACCTCCATGGACAACGTGTCTTTGCCATGGGTGCTCATGTGGGCAGGTATGAGGGACACCCAGAAGCAGGAGCAGACCAACATGCTGGCAGTGATGTGCTTTGCCGCACTGAAGGTGTCAGGCAGCTGGTGGGTATGGAGGGCCACCAGCAAGGTGGCCGGGCCTAGCAGACCCAGATAGCACAGTATGGCACAGCATAGTTCCAGAGAGCCCCCATCACACTTTACAGTGACTGTGAACCCGGGCTCTGTGGAGTTGATAGGCTGTGGAGGCCACCTGTCACCCAGAGTACACACAGCTGTCTGGACCTGGGAGCAGATATCAGGGATGGTGCTAAGGAGGACCGGTCCTGCCCACTTCCTGGCATGGAGTTTGGCCATGTGGAGTGGAAGGCTGCCACCACTATGATGGTCTTGGCCAACCCAGTGGACACACAGACTGTGAAGGTGACCCCAAATGCTGCCTGGCGCATGGCACAGGTGAAGGGGCCTGGTTGGCCAAGGATGGCCAACGAGGTCAGCAGCAGGTAGCTGAGCTGGCAGTTACTGGCTCCCACAATGGGTGTGTGGTGGTGCCGGATGAAGATGCCTAAGATGGACAGGGCTAAGAGGAAGAGCAGGGCTGTGCAGACAGCCAACACTGTGCCAAGGGGCTCTGGCTTAGCCTCAGAGATCTGAGAGGATTGGATGCCACAGTGCTATGGCTGCAGGCTTGTACTGATGTTAAGGAGATAGAAATAGGTAAGAATGAGACTTTGAGAGTTTCAAAGTCTGGTGGGGAGATTTTGAGCTATATATAGGCTTAGGATGGAACTTTGATTTTGCCATTTCTGAAATGAGTGACTTGGATTTCAACCCTCTAAGCCTTGGTTTACTTATCAACCAAATGGGACAGTAATATTATCTATTTTGAAGATGGTGTGAAGGTTAAGGAGATGATACAAGTGAAGTCTACATCACATACCCAGCATGTTGTGTTGTTGTTGTTAGGTGCCTTTGAATTAGGTCCGACTCATAGTGACCCTATGTATAGCAGAGTGAAACACTCCCCAACACTGTGCCACGCCCAGCACAATGTCAGTGCTTCTCTGCCATTCATAGGGTTTTCAGTGGCTATTTTTTTTTTTTATTTAGGAGTAGGCTGCTAGGTCCTTCTCCCTAGTTTATAGCAACCAGTATTCCCTGGCAGTCTCCTATCCAAGGACTAACAAGGACCAACCCTGCTTAACTTCTGAGAGCAGAGTATGGCTGAAGGCAGAATGTTATGAGTACTCAACAAGTACTCATGAGGTGGAGTAGTATTCTGAAGTATTCAATGGGTTGTTTGCCCTTCAATCTGAGCTCAAGAAATCCTCGTCTCTGTATTTCAAGCACTCATTTTTTTCCCAGCCCAAACTGATGTCAGCCATCCACGATGAGTCAGAAATAAAGATTGCAAACACTGGCTAAGACTCAGCACCACTCAGGAAAGTCCCAATCCCAAGTTTTGTCAACCTCAGCACTACTACCATTAGAGAAGAAATACTTTGTTATGAAAAGCTGTCCTATACATTGTGGGATATTTAGCTGCATCTCTGTCCTCTACCCACTGATGCTAGAAGTTCTTCCTATTGCCAGGTCCCTGGCAGGCAAAAGCACCCTATGTTGAGAAGCACTGAGATTTAGACCAGGCTCCAAATGAATTTTCATGGAAAGTCTTGAATGAAAGGATTCTGTAGTCTGGGGAAGGAGAAATGAATGAGAAGATAAATACCCAAGATGCAGGTAACTGAGACAGTACTGAGTGAAGACCTTGTCACCCAGGGCCAGTCCTTTGTCCATGAAGTAGAGATGATGATTCCTACTTATCAGAGAAAAACAATGCTGAAAATGTCACAATACCTGATTTCAGATTATACTATAGAGACATAATAACAAAAATAGTATGGTACTAGGACAAAACAGAAACAAAGACCAGTGGAATAGATTAGAATACCCAGAGATAAGCCCACAGAGCTACAGCCACCCAATATTTGACAAAGGTGCCAAAAACATACTTTAGATAAAAGAATGCTTGTTCAACAAAGGGTGCTGGAAAAATTGGATATCCACATGCAAAAGAATGAAACTAGATCTGTATCTCTCACCCTGTACAAAATCAATTCAAAAAGGATTAAATAACTTAATTTGGAACCTAAAACTTTTAAACTACTAGAAGAAGCATAAGGAAAATGCTTTAAAATATGGGCATAGACAAGGACTTTATGAAAAAGATTCTATAGCTCAAGAAACAATAGCAACAATTGACAAATAGGACTGCACAAAGTTAAAAAGTTTCTGCACAGAAAGGAAACAACAGATTGAAATGACAGCTTAGAGACTGGGAGAAAACCATTGCCAGTTCTACAACAGAAGATTAATACTTAGAATATATAAATAACTCAAAAAATTAAGCACCATAAAAACAAATTAACCAATCAGGAAATGGGCAAATAAATTGAACAATCAGTTCTCAGAGGAAGAAATAAAATGGCCAATAAATATATGAAAAAATATTTACCCTCCTTAAGGAATAAGAGGTGGTTCTTAGTCTGATTAACTCTCTGAATTATCTTTTTAGATTCTATTTGAGATATTTTTGCCTTCATCTTATAATTTCTGAGTACTTTTTTGGGATTGGCTTGTTGTTTGCTTTCTAGTGTCATTAAGATATCTGTCTGGGCCTTCTCTAAAATTGATGAAGGTACTCATGGCTATGAACTTCCCTCTTAGAACTGCCTTTGCTATATCCCATAGATTTTGATAGGATATATTTTGCTTGAAGACCAATGGAACAGAATCAAAGACCCAGAGATACATCCATGAAACTACAGCCACCTGATTTTTAACAAAGGGGCCAAGAGCATTCAATGGAGAAAAGATTGCCTATTTAACAAATGGTGCTGGGAAAATTGAATATCCACTTGCAGAAAACTGAAAACAGACTCATATATCTCATTTTACACAGAGTCAATTCAAAATGATAAGAGAGCTCAACATAAAACAGGAAACCTTAAAACTACCAGAAGAGAAGATAGGAAACACTCTCCAACACATAAACCTTGGAAAGTATTTCCTTGACAAGACTCCAATTGTCCAGGAAATAGCACCAAGAATTAACAAATGGGATTATATGAAATTAAAAAGCTTTTGTTCAGATAAGGAAACAATCAACAGAGTTAAGGGAGAGCCTAGAGAATGGGACAGAGTCTTTGCATCCTACACATCAGACAGAGGACTAATTTTAAGAATGTACAGAGAACTTAAGAAAGCAAATTCTAAGACAACATATAACCCAATACATAAGTGGGCAAAGAAACGAGCAGAGAGTTCTCAAAGGAAGAATTTTGAAGGGCCAAGAAACACATAAAAAAATGCTCAATATCCTTAGCCGTAGGGGAAGTGCAAATCAAAACAACACTGAGATTCTATCTCACTCCAGTAAGAATGGCCAAGATCAACAAAACAAATAATAACAAATACTGGCAAGGATGCAGAGAAAAAGGAATCCTTTTACACTGCTGGTGGGATTGCAAAGTAGTTCAACCACTTTGAAAATCAATATGGAGATGCCTTAGGAAACTAAGAATGGAACTGCCATACAACTCAGCAATGCCATTCTTGGGAAGATACCCAAAGGATGATAAGTCCTTTGGGGTACACCTACATTTCCATATTTAATGTAGCACTCTTCACAATTGCAAGAGTATGGAGGGGCATGGTGGCGCATGCCTGTAATCCCAGCAGCTTGGGAGGTGGAGGCAGGAGGATTGCAAGTTCAAGACCAGAGGCAGTCTGCATAACTTAACGAGACCCTGTCTCAAAAAAAAAAAAAAAAAAAAAAAAAAAAAGGGCTGGGGGCACAGATCAGTGGTCCAGCACTTGCAAAGCATGTAGGCGTGAGGCCCTGGGTTCAACCCCCAGTACCAAACCAAACAAAACCAAACAAAACCCAACAACAACAACAACAACAAAATCCGATTGCAAGGGTATGGAATCAACCAAGATGTCCATCAACAGAGGAATGGATTAAAAAAGCTGTAGTATATATACCCAATGGAATATTACTCAGTAGTGAGAAAGAATGAAATAATGTCATTTGTAGCAAAATGTATCAAACTGGAGAATATCATCCTAAGTGAACAAATTGTGGCCCCAAAAGAGAAATATTATATATATGTTCTCACTCATGTGTGGGAGCTAAAGCTACCTTAAAGGAGGAAACAACCATATATATATATATGTATATATATATATATATATATATATACACTTTTGTTTGTTTGTTTGTTTTTGGTAGGTGCTGTTGAGTCATGTCCGACTAATAGTGACCCTATGTACAACAGAATGAAACACTCTCTGACATTGTGCTATGCCTGGCACTATTGTCAGTGGTTCTCTGCTATTCATAAGGTTTCCAATGATGGATTGTTTCAGGAGTGGATTGCCTCATCCTTCTCCCTAGCCTGCAGCTAATTAGATTAATTAGTGTTAATTAGATTAAGTTGGCAGAGTGTTGCTCTATACATTCTCAGACCCTGGGTTTGATGCTCAGACTGCAAAAAATTGGAAAAGGACCTGGCATCCCACTTCTGAAATAATCAGCCATTGAAAATCCTACGAGTATCAGAGTAGCACTGACATAGTGCTGGGCATGGCAAGTGTTGGGGAGTGTTTCTTTCTGCTGTACATAGGGTCGCTATGGGTCAGACCTGACTTGGTAACACCTAACAACAACAACACTAACAATCTCACCCAATGTATATATGTATCAAATCACCATGTCATGTAGTTGAATATATACAATACTTTAAAACTGTACCTCAACTAAGTTGGAAAAATGTAAAAAAGGGAGAACAGGCAGAGTGCCTTCTGGAAGCAGGTGCTGTGGGATTTTTGAAAACTTTTGGAGAAGGTGTTATGGACTTTGTGTGACCAGGAAAACAGGTTGTGATCTTTTCCAGAAAGATCACTCTTTAAGAAGATCCTTGAAATTCTTTATAACGCCCCCCTCCACCTTTCCCCTCTTTTATTGTATTTTCTACCCTTTGCTGGGTCACTGTCCAAGGGGTTCACTGTCTCACTTGTGGCTCATGCCATTCCTTCCAATGCTGTTCTTGGGTTTTATGATTATTTATTACTCTTTCTAGTTGGAGCATCAGCATCTTGAGGGCAAGCACACCTTTTGCATATTTTCTATCCTCATTTCTCCAAGGTGCATGGACATTTCTTAGTAAATCTTTGTGGCATAAAAACATATTATGTAGTTGAATTAGGCCAGGAGAATCCAGGAAGAATATAGGACAGAGTTTAAGCAAATCACTTCTTAGGGGCAGAGCTACATTTTGAGTGCTGATGGATTCCTGGATTCTTCAGTGCACAGTGGAGGTGCGCAGCCCAGACCTGGAGCCAGGCATGATTCCTGACTCTTTCAGGGGATCATCCAGAAGATTATATGTGTTAATACATATAAGGTGCTTAGCAGTTTATCTGGCATAGACAAACACTTAAGTGTTAACTGCTGATATTTATATTGTCTTTAGTAATCCACACTACATAATTAGTAATGAGTTTACCTAAAACCCATCTTAAGATGTTGTGCAGTTTGAAGCCTATGATGTGTATGTATGTCTCCTCTAGAATTCGTGTTGAAAATCAATCCCCATTGTGCAATATTAGGATAAGGGGGCTCTGGGGAAGTGATTCAGTCACAAGGGCTCTGTCATCATGAAGGGCTAGAGGGAGCTAGCTAAACATGCCTTTACTTTTTTGCCTTCAGCAATGAAAAGAAGACAACTTTAAGATTAGAAGGAGTTCTCCTACTCTTTGACTTTATTGCTATTGCATTGCTTGGTTATTTGCAGTGGTGGGCTGCTTAATGTTTAACAACTGGCTCTCTGGGAAAAGAAGCCAGGGTTTCTAGTGCTTGTTAAATTCCATGGTATAAATGCTCCTAACCACAGCCAGTTTCTAGCTACCAATGGTTTAACAAACATGTTGCATAATTCCTAAAAAATTAATGATGGACTCTCAGCAGTGAGAGCCAGTGTTATCTTATCTTTCATAAGATGTCTTATAAATGTCATGAAGGCTCAGCTGTCAACATCTTGCTGCCTCTGTTGGAAATGTGGCAGTTTACTGGTTGGCAAACTACTGCCTACAGGCCAATCCCAGCCTGCCACCTGTTTCCATGTGGCCAGTGATCAATAACAGCTTTTATAGTTTTAAATAGTTCCAAAAATTATAACAAGTATATATTTTGTCATGTATGGCAAACATGAAATTCAGATTGCAGTGTCCATAAATAAAGTTTTATTGGGACACAGCCATATCTATTAGTTTATGGGTTACCTATAGCTAGTCTGGGCTGGGATTTAGCTCAGTTGGTAGAGCGCTGTGCTGCAGTCTCTGAGGTCCCGAGTTCAATTCCCAGCACCGCAAAAAATGGGAGAAGGACCTGGCAATCCATTCCCAAGGCAATCCCGAAACAGTCAGCCATGAAAACCCTATGAGGGTCACTATGAGTCGGATACCGACTCGACGGCACCTAACAACAACAACAACATAGCTAGTCTGGAGCTAGGGTTTATTTCAGTTGGTAGAGTGATGCTCTGTGTGCTCTGAGGCCCTGGGTTTAATCCTTAGCCCCACAAAATGGGGGGAAGGACCTGGCAGCCCACTCTGGAAACAATCCCAAAATAATCAACCATTGAAAACTCTATGAATAGCAGAAAAACACTGACAGTAGTGCCAGGAATGGCACAGTATCTGGTGAGTGTTTTGTTCTGCTTTACATAGGGTTGTTATGAATCAAACAACAACAATGCAGCTAGTCCAGTTCCTTTGAACAAAGTACCTAATGTCCACAGAGGCAAAGAGATTGTCTTAAAACACACAGCAGAATGGCAATACACCAAGAACCCAGACCTAGGTTTTCTGGCTGAACACCAAATACTTTTGCCTTGATGATATTGGCTGAAGGCTTTGCCCTAAAAATTTTGTCTTCTCTCTCTAAGGGTGAATCTGCCCCTATTGCAGAATAGCAAGTGAATGGGAGATGGTGCAGGATTTCCTGATGTACATTGCAAGTTTACCATTGTCTCAATATTTTGATTAACTCCTTCCTACTGTGGGCCTCCCCACGTGTCTGTGAGCTTGTCATGCTGTGGGGCTTGCAAGTTGCTGCGATACTGAAAGCTATGCCCTGGTATGTCAGATACCAGCAGGGCTACCCATGGTGGAAAGGTTTTAGTTGAGTTTCTAAACTAAGACAGACTAGGGAGAAGGACCCAGCAGCCCACTCCTAAAACAGTTAGCCATCGAAAACCCTAAGAATAGCAGAGAAACACTGTCAAATACAGTGCTAGAAAATGAGCCTCCCATGTTGGAAGGCATTCAAAAGACAACTGAGGAAGAGTTGCCTCCTCAAAGTAGAGTTGACCTTAATAATGGGAATGGAGTAAAGCCCCAGGGACTTCCATTTGCTGATGTGGCATGACACAAAATGAGAAGAAACACAGTGGCTGCAACAATGGACTCAAAAATAAAAAAGATTGTGTGCATGGCCCAGTGTTGGGTAGTGTTTCCTTCTGCTGTATACAGTGTCACTATGAGTCGGGTTCAACTCACAGCACCTAACAACAACTATGATGCTCATGTTGTTTTGTTGCATATCAGCACTGGCCATCAGACAACTGGACTCTGTCTTAGTTCTGTACCCCATTTCAGTGATCTACATCCTTGGGTGAACCAGCTGATTTCTAAAACCCCTTTCTGTTCTCACATCGTCACAGTTATCACCAACCTCCCCTTAGCTGTTGTTGTTAGGTGCCATTGAATTGGTGTCTGACTCATAGCGACCCTATGTACAACAGGTGAAATACAATTGTCAGTGCTTCTCTGCTATTCATAGGGTTTTCAATGGCAGATTGTTTATTTGGGAGTGGGCTGTCAGGTCCTTCTTCCAAGCCTATGCCCCCTGGTGTCCCCTGGCAGTCTCTCAGCCAAATACTAACCACACTTGACCCTGCTTAGCTTCTGAGATCTGATGGGATCACACACAGTGGTACGGCTGCAGGGGCCCCCCGCCTGTAGAAAGTCGTAACTGATAATGAGCACTCCTTACTTGCCAGTGTTTATATGCACAATCTCTTATTTTCATAACAGCCCTGCAATGTCAATATTATAAAACTCTGCAAGAGGAGAAAGCTGAAGTTCAGGCAAGGTCAGTGACAAGACCCCATGGAAATGTCATTTTGGGATTAGAGCCTAAGTCACTTTGGCTCTAAATTAAGTCCTCCTTTCTCTAGACCTCACCTCTCATCTGCCAGTGTGAGCCTCAGTGTTGGCTGGAATGGACAGGGGCAGGGTGAGGGAACTTGGCTGCTCACCTGCCAAGGCTTGGCATCCCATGCATCGGCACATGTGCCTCCCAGGAATGGTCCTTTTCCCCGAGAGCAGGATATCAGGTCATGGTAGGTGACCAACAGGGCTTTGGTTGCTAGGTCAGCTTGGTAGGTGGCAGTCAGATCATGAAGCTTGAAGGCTGACAGGTGGGCAGTGGTCATGTTCTCCAGCCCTGTGCAGTGGGAATGCCTGCTCCTGCTCTTTGCGGGGGAAACCCTTAATCCTGGCCCCCTGCATCCCTGCAGCTCCTCCCACAGCCTCCTCATCAGGATGTTGCCTGGATATGCGGCTGGGCTAACAGGAAGTCCTTAAAGCCAGGCAGCATTCCTGAGGGTAAGGCCACGCTCAAGCTGCCTCTCAGCAACTCCTGGGCACTAGGTCCAAGCATGGATGGGGTACAGAAGAAGGAGCTGGAAAAGGCCCATGTTCTCCCATGTGCATTGCTCTGAAGGGCTTCAGCCAGGAGGCTGAAATGAAAGTGGTAGCTGTCACAGATGATGACCTTGGTGTAGGGGTGCTGGCGATGTTGCTGACCATGAGGCTGATGCTGCCGTCTAGATGGCTGATCCCCTCTGAGAAGGCCACGCAGCCTCCCTCAGCCCCAATGTACCTCTTCAGCTGATGATCCAGCCACTCGAAGTTGCTGTTGTTGGACCCCACCAGGCCCACCCAGGTCCAGTTGAAGTGACTCATGAGGTTGGCTAGGACCCAGGGCTGGTGATGGCTGCTGAGCACCATGCAGAGGAAGGGTGGGAACTGGAATGGGTTGGAGAACTCGTGGTGTTGAGACCCGTGGCTGATCTGCAGAAGAGAATGGGGGCATCCAGTCCTGGCCTGAGCATACTTGCTCAGGGTCTACACATGCCCTCACCAGCCCTGTGACTTGGTCTTGCTCCTCCCCTATGTGCCCTTTCTTTTTAATTATCATCTCACTGATATTTGATAAATTCTATGTCCAGGTCCTTCTCAGGGTTCAGGCCTGAGGAGCCAACCCACTCCCTTTCTTAAGAAAGAATGCAGCGCAAAAGCACACATCTTGGGATACAGGTGGGTCAGCAGAGGATGCAGAGGTGCTAAGGGTTTTGTGTTTCTGCATTATGCAATTGTTGACACTGTTTAATAGACTTGACTCACAAATCTGTTAAGAACTTCAAAGTCTTTAGAATAATAGAAACAACATGTAGAACTTCCAAAGCAGCAGAAGGAAAAGTTATATTGAAGAGAAGTAATCAAATGGAAAATCGGGAAAAAACTAAAAGAGTAAAGGGAGAAAACATAATAAATGAAGGCAAAGAAAAACAGTATGTGAAATCAAAGAAATATCTTCTACCAAAATAAAAACATGCTCTGTATTTATCATTTCTATGATTATAGCCTATTAATAGAAAGCAATGACACAGGACAGTAGTTGAAAAAGTAACAAGAAAGCCCATCAGCAATAGAATGCATGTGAAAGGTTCTGTTGCCCTAATTTAATGTTAGCACAGTGTTTTGTCCCTTACTAGCCTGTCTAGCTGAATTCCCCAGCCCCCTCTGTGCTCTGGGTCCTGGATGGCTGATCTCTATGGACTTCCCCCTGTCTTCCGGCAGGAGACCCGACAGGACAGTGGGTGGTGAGGAGAGAGAGGGTGGTGTCCTTACTCTGCTCAGCTAGCCGTTGGCAGTGGCTGTCTTCTCTACGGAAGCCCACACCTCTGGTCTGGAGGCTCTTCCTGCTGCTCCCTCCCCATGGATAGAAACAGATTTCCCCTGTGGCTGTCCTCTGCCCTCTCTGCAGCCCACTTCTTTGGAACCAGCCCTGTCACCTAGATCTGGTTTGAATGTGCCATCTATGCTTCTCCTTTTCAAGGGCAAAGAGGAAAAGTCTAAGAAGTCCTGCCATGTGGCCTTTGGAACAAAGATTTTGGCTGTGACAGATACCAGACTTTAGAATTAAATGAAAAACAAGTCAGCTATTGGCTGCTTAGGTAAGACACATGGAAAGCAAAATAACATGAAATTCTCTATCAGGAGATGGGAAAAAATCTTAGAGAAATCTGAGGAACTGGAAGTCTCTTAGGGCCTCCTGATCTTAGCTAAGGAGTGGGGTGAGGCCTTCACAAAAAGAGAACCAGGGGTCAGTCGGGTAGTGCAGATGTAATAAATGAGTAACAATCTTGAATTTAGCCAAAGAACTATCACTGAAGTTGACTGAAGTGAAGATCTCTCCAAAGGACTCTTTGGGCTTAGTGCTGGGGAAATCTAGGAGTTGAGGCAGGTAACAGTAAGGACTGCAGTGTCACTCAGGGGGTCTCTCTCCCCAATGTGGGATAATATAATTAACCTAAAACGACTTAGCCTGCCTGGTGTTTCTATCCTTCATGACAAAGAGGTTGTCTTCAGCCAGCCAAGTGCTCTTTGCCTGCCCAGATCTGGTAATGGTTCTGTTATTTCTTGTGTCCCAATGCTGGAACCATGGATTATTCTGCTGAAAGTAATTTACTTTCAGGTAGATTTTCTGCAAGGAGTGAACATACCAGCCAACACAATGCTGGTGGCATTAGAAGGCACATTTCTCATTCTGAATTGGTCAGTGGTGTCAGGTGTTAACAGATTTTGGGCAGCTTGAGTCAGTTCCATTGATCCTAATCCTTTCTGTGTGGAGTACTCCACTTCCCTCTGTTTTTTGCCTAAGTTCTATTCCCAGGTCAGCTGCGAGTTCTCTTAGTAATCTTGGGCCTCAGTTTCCTCTTCTGTCATAGAGAAATATTGAGTCCAACAGGTGGTTCTCATACTCTAATGCAACTGTAAAACATTTCTATTACACAGTATACAGTGTGAATAGAAGTAATGGTCTCTGATACAAATGTAGCCTTGGTTCCAGAA
This sequence comes from Pedetes capensis, assembly GCA_007922755.1. NCBI lineage: Eukaryota > Metazoa > Chordata > Mammalia > Rodentia > Pedetidae > Pedetes > Pedetes capensis. Next base: position 47,273 of record VMDO01004555.1, read on the forward strand.
AGGTCTATGCTAGCTCCTAGAGACAAGTAAGAGGAAGGCTGGTGTCAGGACCTCAGGAGGCAGCATCAGGGCACAGTGGCCACTGTACAGTGTAAAACAACTCTTCACATCCATTTTCTATTTACTCCTCATGATAGTCCATGTACACAGTAGGAATTATCTTTCATTTCATTTCATATCTTTCATTATCATTCTTTACAAACATAAAGGTGAAGTGCAGAGAGGTAGGGTGATTTGTCCCAGAACTCACAAGCAGTAAATGGAACTGGGGTCTCCTGGATCCTGCCTCAGACCTTCCCTGAGTTATTAGGTGGTCATAGAGAGATGGGGTAGGGCATCAGCTCCAAGAGCTACCTGTTTACTTGCTGGATGAAGCTGTAGATGCAATTCAGACAGTGAATGTTTGAGATGTTTTCCCCACACAGGTGGGTAGCAGGACATTGTACAATGCCTTTTCTCACTCCAACTGCCTTGCAGAGCAATGGACAAACAAGAAAGCCCTAGAGCACCCAAAGCCAATGGTGGATGCTTAAAGCCTTATGTTTAGCTGTTATCCAGAATCTTAACTTAGCCGCTTCCTTACAGCAAGATGTGCCATGTTTCAGCCCTCAGATATTTCTCCAGGGACATCTTTGTTTTTCTCAAATGGAAGAAGCCACTTCTTGTTTTAACAAGAGAATCCTGGGATGCTTCCTTTTCTCATGCAACACAGAGTACCGAGTATCTTTTCAATGTGCTCTCACTTGTAAGGTCACATAGGAGGGACTACCAAAGATGCAACTACAATGTAAATGGTTTCACAGCCAAAAAGGTTGAAGCATTCCATTATTATCTTGTGAAATATAAACCAAATGGGAAAATGAATTTCACCCATTTACTATTTGCTGATTAAACACAGATCAACTATACTTCAGTGCTGAGTTTTTCTTTTAATCTCCCCAACATGTTTAACTACTCAAATGACATTGTAAACTGACCCTAGGATTCAAATCCTGGCTGTGTGAACTGGATGAAGACACTCAATGTCTGTGCGTCTCACATTTACCTCATGGAAAATGGGAGCAATTGTGCCTTCCTTGCCAAGGTGGCTGGTGTGAAGCCCAATGTGGTAAGTAGCTAACTGAAATGCTTTTGCCTAATACAGTCCCCTCATTTTGTAGAAGTGCAACCGGAGGGTCAGAAGAAGGGAGAGGAAGCTTATCTGCCCAGCCATGTGCAGGCTCTCTCTGCCTCTGGGCAAAAGCACAGCTGCCCTGTGGCTGTGTGGACGTTACTTTGGGGCAGCTCTCACAGGAGTTTGTTTGTGACAATTGCCTGAATGTGTCCATGCCTCACCCATTGGAGGGGCCACGTTTCATTTGGAGTTAACACCCTGGCTGCCTGGGCTCTGTTGCCTCTGGTAGCTTCAGTGCTTCCTTCTCTAGTCACATCTAGGAAGCCCTTGAGTCTGTTTCAGGTGTGAACAGAGATAGGACCCCTGGGCCCATCCTCAGGCCTGCATTGACCTCTGCAGGATGGTATGTCTGGCGGGAGAATCTCCCTTTCCACTCATGCTGTTCCCAGTCATGGTGGCCCACCTGGCAGATGCTTCCTTCCCCAAGTGCCATTTTCTGAAGGACCTAAGCTGCCAAAGTCCTGGAGGTGTGAAAGGCTCTTTTCCTGGTTACTGTCTTTGCTGTGCTTGAGCTCTGCCATGCACCCCTCAAAAGGCAAAAACCATTCTTTTCCCCAGCTCAGCATCTCAATTCCTCAGCTGGCTCTGAGCAGAGCACGCTGTGTCCTGAGCACCACTTTAAAAATCCTTGAAAATCATCAGTTCACCTGCCCCATGATCCTTTTTCACTTGGAACGGGAGGGCTAAAGCAGTCCAAAGACAGATACTGGGTCACTCTCCCCACTGGCATCTTAGTGTCTGAGCAAAAATTTCACCTCTCTGTCCCAATCCCTCAATGCTTATGCATACCTGCTTATGTAAGTAGGGGTCCACTAGTATCACAAGGTCAGCTTCCCACAGGCTCAGTCAGGACCACCCTGCTCTTCACAGAGGAAGGTAGCCTGACTGTTGGAACTTCATGCTTCAATGACGGAGGACATGAGAGCATTCTGGGGGCAGGGAGGCTCTTGAATCGCTGAACACACAAAGCATAGAACATGAACCATCACCTGTCCAATACAGGTATTGGGCCTGATTGCTGTGCTTATTGTCAAGCTCTAGCCGTAGAGGATTGGGCTGTGGGTTGGTGAGGGGCAAAGGGACAGGATGGGCTGCCTCATATTCTCTGGGGGGGCATAGCAGTAGCTCTGTCTTCTGTGGTTCTTTCTGAGAGGAAATTCAGACATGCCAACCAGTCCCCTCACTAAACACAGGTGGGCAGGAACCAGTCCAGCCTATACCCTTCTGAGTCTCTGGCCTCTGGGCTGATGCTGACCTACAAGTCGTGATTGATCTCAGGCAGAGGACACAGTCTTCTCTGTTCAGCTCCATGGAGTTTCTGATCCAAACAAAGAGAGGCAAACTCCTTTCATTTCTAGAGGCCTAAGATATTTTAGATGCAAGAGCAGCCAGCAGAAGAGAAATTCTTTTCTCTCTAAGGCCTGCCCTTGCCTTGCCCTCTAATGGGCTGCACATACATTTCATAAGACTTTTAATTTCCCACAAAGTCAAACACACTTGTCTCTCTCCTAGGGCAGTCCTAGAACCTGGATAAGTAAATTGGCTTTCTTTTGATCAAAGTAAATGAGAAACATGATGAAGTTATAGAACTAAATAGAAGAGTTCAAAGGGCAGCTCCAGAAGAAAAAAATCAAATATTATAATGACATGTACAATGAGCTGGAAAACAAAAAGGGAAGAAGATGTTCTGTTTTTCTCAAGTTTAAAGAAGCAAAGTAAAAAATCAAATTTTGAGTGGCAATAGTGAAGGATTCTACAGGGAAAATATTAAACGATGCAGGAAACATTAAAAAAATGGAAGGAATACACAGAGTCACTATACCAAAAAGATTGGTGGATAGTCAACCATTTCAAGAGATGGTATACAATCAGGAACCAATGGTACTGAAGGAAGAAGTGGAAGCTGCATTGAAGGAATTGGCAAAACACAAGCCTCCAGGAACTGATGGAATACCAATTGAGATGTTTCAACAACCAGATGCAGCACTGGAGGTGCCCACTCATTCATGTCAAGAGATTTAGAAAACAGCTATCTGGCGAACTGACTGGAAGAGATCCATATTTGTGCTTATTCCTAAGAAAAAGAATCAACCAGATATGGAAATTATCTAATGAAATCATTAATATCACACACAAGTAAAATTTTGCTAGAGGTCACTCAAAAGTGACTGTAGCAGTATATTGACAGGAAACTACGGGAAAGTCAAGCAGTATTCAGAAGAGGGCCTGGAACTAGGGACATCACTGCTGATGTCAGATGAATATTAATCGATAGCAGAGAATACCAAAAAGATATCTATCTATGTCTTTTTGACTATGCAAAGGCATTTGACTGTATGGATCACAACAAATTATGGATAACATTGAGAAGAATGGGAATACCTGAGCCCTTAATTTTACTCATGAGGAATTGTTACATGGACCAGGAGGCAGTCATTTGAACAGAACAGGAAAACAGAAACACTGCTTGGTTAAAAGTCAGGAAAGGTGTGCATCAGGGTTGTATCCATTCACCATACTTCTTCAATCTCTATGCTGAACAAATAATCTGAGAAACTGGACTTTATGAAGAAGAACATAGCATCTTTATTGGAGGAAGTCTCATTAACAACCTGCATTATACAGATGACACACCTCTGCTGGCTGAAACTGAAAAGGATTCGAAACGTTTACTGATGAAAGTCAAAGAACACAGCTTTCAGTATGGATTATGCCTCAACATCAACAAAACAAAAATTCTTACAAGTGGGTCAGTATGCAACTTCATGATAAATGGAGAAAAGATTGAGGTTATCCAAGATTTTGCTTTACTTGGTTCTACAATCAACACCCATGGAAACAGCAGTCAAGAAATCCAAAGACACACCACATTGGGAAAAGCTGTTGGAAAAGACCTCTTTAAAGTGTTGAAAAGTAAAGATTGGCAGTTCAGCAAAACAAAGGACCCTCAGCTAGATGGACTGACACAGTGACTGCAACAATGGGCTTAAACATAAAAATGATCATATGAATGGCAGTGTCAGGGAGTGTTTCATTTTGTTTTACATAGGGTCACTATAAGTCAGACCTGACTCCAGGCCAACTAACAACAACAACAACAACAACAACAACAACGACGATGACGACAACAACAACATTTTAAGAATCCACGACTGGCAATTACCATGGAGAGCTGCTACCTATCTGTGCACCACTCCTGAAATTGGACCTTGGGGTAGTACTTCTTCAAATTCACTTGATTATTGTCTAGTATATTCTTTCAGAGCAGAGCAATTTAGACTCTCAACACTGGAAGGGGCCAACTTAGTTTCTCTTTATTTGAATACCTCTGAATTTTTTCAAATATCACCTAGCTCAGGTACACACCAGAGCTGGCTCGTATGGCTTTGTAAGCTGGACAGGATAACTCCACACAGGACCATTTGCACAGGCTTTGGTGGAAGTGGTGCTTCCAGCCTTGTCACATACAGGGCCTCTGCTAATTCTTTGTGTGATGGGGACTTTCTGACTACTTTATCTTTGGAAAATTCTGCCTGTTGAGAATGCAAATTACTTTAATTTTTTGTATTTTTAAAAAATTAGCAAATATGCATTTATAACATTTTCATATACTTATGTTGTATACTTTGCTCTTATTTGCCCCCTCTTAACCCCCTTCATTGCTTTCTTCTCCCCCCTGCTTATCCCTACCCTCTCCAGATAACCCCCTTTCACTGCTAAATGGCTCTTTCTTTACCATCTATGCATTGGTATCCTGCTTGATTCTCCATGTCAGATAAAACTATTCTCTTCCAAGACAGATAACAATAATGCCCACTTTTAACTCATCCCATTTTCTTCAACTCAAATGTTCCCAGTTATTTCAATAATTTCTTATTAGTCTTTTCATAATCTATTTTTGCTCTCCTAAAACCCGTATTATTATCTGTCTTGCTTCTCCATTCTTGAGGTCTTATAAGAGGAAGTGATCCTGCGGAGACCATTAGATTTATGGAGCCCCTATTCCGCGTTAGAAATTGCCATGCTAATTTAGCAATAGCTTCCAATAATCCTAGAATAGCCATTATGAGTTTCACTCTTGAAATGTGTTATTTGAGCATCAGAAAGTTGAAGTAGCTTGTTAAGGAATAAATTGCAAGTGCAGAAGCCAGGATTTCAGCCATGGTGCCACATGAAGGCTTTGCTTGCAATGAGTTCTTCTTGTCCATAAGCCCTTACTGTAATTTTTAGCTTCTGCACTTTAGAAGTAGTCCATGGAAGCAGGGTTTATAGTATTTAGTAGAGCCACTTTTCTGTGAAAATCAGGCTGTCTCTTCCTGGTCATGGAATGAGCTCCTTTTTCCCTTACAAATTATCCCAGGCTCTGTCCCCCAGGATGATGCCTCTGGAGAGTGACAGTGGAGCTGCTCCTGCAGGGATTTCAAGACTCCAAGAGGGGCTGGTTGGAGGCAGGATTAAGGATTTATTTGTGAAATATGGGGTTGCTGATAGCCATAGAGCCTGCAGCTGTAGCCCTGTGGCATCCAATCCTGTCAGATCTTGGAAGCTAAGCAGGGTCAGGCCTGGTTAGTACCTGGATGGGAGACCGCCTGGGAATACCAGAAGCTGTAGGTTTGGGAGAAGGACCTGGCAACCCCCTCCCAAAAATCAATCTGCCATTGAAAACCCTATGAACAGCAGAGAGGCACTGACAATAGTGTTTCCCCTGTTGTACAGAGGGTCGCTATGAGTCGGATATTGACTCGACGGCACCTAACAACAACACAACAACAGTAGCCATAGAACATCCACAGAGCCTTTTGGGGATGCATGCCAATTTTTATCTTGGAGTTCCATGCATCATAAGACAAAACCAAAATATTGGTGCTTTAGATGTAGCAAGAATATCAAGTCTATGAAGTTCCTAATAATTAAGAAGACTGTTCCAAACTTGGTGCATATGAAAGCAATCCTTTAGTTGTGGCTCGGGCATGGACTACCTGGATGCCTCTCATTGCTCCCATTGTTTTCTTTGACCTGCTGTCACTGACCTCAGCCTGATGGAAACCTGAGACAGAAAGGGTCCTAGATTAGTGAATTTAAGGAGTGGTCTTAAGGTCTTTTAAGAGCTAGCACCTAACAACAACATAACAATGATTCTCAGGAGCCTGCAATTTACTTCAGTTGGTAGAATGTGGCTCTGTACTCCCTGAGGCCCTGGGTTCTATCCTCAACACTGCAAAAGTGGGAGAAGGAGCTGGCAGCCCACTCCTGAAACAATCAGCCATTGAAAACCCTTTGGATAGCAAAGAAGCACTGACATAGTGCTGGGCATGGCACACTGTTGGGGAGTTTTTCATTCTGTTGTACATACAGTCACTGTGAGTTGGACCTGAATGGATGGCATCTAACAACAACAAATGAATCTTACAATTATAAATCAAGTTTACTTGAGGATCTTAAAAAATTCTCTTGACTGTTTCAGCATGTGAACTAAATAATCAGTGAATTTGGATTTCTAGATAATCATAGGCTTTACAAACATAACAATATCCCACTACCTAACAGGATTTCTACTGTCATGATTGGCCAACTGCAGGAACTATTTTTATTTTTCCACAACAGTCATACATTTCAGTCAGCTGTTGGACATGTCCAGTTGGTCTTGTACAACTTTCTTCACACAGCCCAAGAGGAGGCACTGTGTTGCTCTAGTTGGCCTCTTTTACCTAGAGATGCATTCATCTGGCAGGTATCTCCTGGAGGGTGGTAGTTACCACTTGCATCTATTCACGAAAATGATTATCTCATAGGAAAACCTACACAGTAGGAGCATTCCTTGAAACCCCAAGTTTCTCTGCTACTTTCTATGTCGACACCAGTCTGATGTTCTGTGTTTGAATGTGGCATTATGTCAGGCACACATCTGGGTGGTTGGTTTTTGCTTCTCTCTGGTGTTGGAGGTCCCTATGCACATGGCTGTCAGGATGGGCTGGACAAAGACTGAGACACCAGCGGTGGGGGCTCTCTCTGCTCCTTTCTACACTTGTGCAAAGTGCTCATGACCCTCATGGGAGACCCAGGGCTTAGAGACACATAGAAGCCTGCCTTTGGAAAGGAGTTGGGGATAGGGTGATTTTCCATCTCTGCTCCTTGGAGCCTCAGTATTCTACAGAAGCCTCAAGGGGATCCAGTGGTGGGAAGTGAAGGGAAGGCTGAGCAGGTGTGGTGCTGCCATCTGAGCCCCAGCTTCAAACAAAGCAGCGACTCTTCTAACTCTTGTGAACAATGGAGTGCTTCATTTCATTTGTTTGGAAATGGGGCTCCACTCGTAAAAAGAGATTTGAATGCATCTGGTCACTACAGTTTCTTCCTGTGGCAGAAGAGAAAAATGAAACCTGAAGAAGTAACTTTTTCCTATTATGTCAGAAAACATCCCCTCCTAGTGGGTCCTCCATAGCAGCATCCCGTTTAGTGCCCCAGGAAAGGCTACTGACTCAGGAAAGTGTGCATGAGGACTAACAGGAGCACTAACAGGACTGGGATGAGGCCACAGAGACAGTGTGATGGCTGCACCATGGCTGGGGCACTCAGAATCCTGGGGATGTGGTTTCTAGCTCACTGCTCAATCATTGTCCCTCTTCTTCCTATGACACCATTTCCATGTTATCTTTTCAAAAGTTTTTTATTACAAATGTGTCTCTCACTGGCCTCACCAGCTAGGACAAGTCCTCAGAGGGGACTGGGCTGCTCTCTGTCCATGCACTGAGTACTTGGTGTTGGTGTGGTGCAGGGGAGTGATAATATCTCAACTGCAAATGTTATTTTCTGCACTTGACATGTTTGTTACTGATTCTCCTCAGCAAGGTATGTATTCCTATCGGCACGTAATAGAAGACAGAATTTGAGGTTAGGGGAGATAAATAACTTGTCTAAAAGGTCACAAAGATAACATCTAAATTATATTAAAATTATCTTAAAGAGTAAGCCTATTCCATAGTCTCTGGAATTTTTTTTAGTCTCTCAACATAATATAGTTACAGGATTTATATTACCTCATTGGGAAAGATCTTGTCTTTGTGCCCTTGAGATGAACTTCTAGGAGGCACTGTTAATAGTTTTTCCTGTCTTCTGAGCAGATAAATAGAGATCACTGCTGTGGAGATCTGAAATACACAGAAAATGCAGTTACCTAATTTTCCTTGGGCTGATTTCATGCATATGCTGGAACCTCACCATTGAATACAACCCCAGCAGGTAGCAGGGCCAGGCTGTGTGCTCAATTTTACTTAGTGTTGCTGGTAAAATTCAGAGGTTGTGACCCCATATGTCCTCCATGTGTCCAATTGTTTGCCTGCTTGTCAAACAACAGTTAGGACCAGCTTGCTTCTGAATCACAGAATTTTCAGATTCAACCGAACCTTCTGATGGTTTTATCATCTTCCCCTAAGATGATGCTTGTGTACAAAGGTGACAAGGGCAAGTGAAAGAGAGAGAGACCATTTCTCTTTGAATACAGTACTCCTTGATGATTTATCTGCTTTTAGTTGGGGGTCTTATGAGTCTTGACTTGCTTTTGTTGTTTGTTGTTAAGTGCTGTCGAGTTGGGTCCAACTCATAGTGACCCTATATATCACAGAATGAAACACTCCTTGATTCTGTGCCAGGCACATGATCTTTTTTATGCTGATTGTTGCAGACACTGTGTCAAGCCATCTAGTTGAGGGTCTCCCTTTTTTTTTTTGTTGATCTACCACTCCCCCAAACATGATGTCCTTCTCCAGGGATTGGTCCCTCCTGACAACATGTCCAAAATACATCAGATACAGTCTAGCCATCCTTGCTTCCAAGGAGCATTCTGGTTGCACTTTCTTCAAAGAATAAATTAATGATTAAGACAGGGCTTTCAATTTCTGGGAGAAGTCCGCTTCTTTCAGCTAGAGCCGACTGCTGGAGTATTACCTATATCTTCCTCTCTCTTTGTTGTTGTTGTTAGGTGCCGTCAAGTCGGTATCCGACTCATAGTGACCCTCTATACAACAGGGGAAACACTATTGTCAGTGCTTCTCTGCTATTCATAGGGTTATCAATGGCAAATTGATTTTTGGGAGGGGGTTGCCAGGTCCTTCTCCCAAACCTACAGCTTCTGGTGTTCCCAGGCGGTCTCCCATCCAGGTACTAACCAGGCCCGACTCTGCTTAGCTTCAGAGATCTGACGGGATCGGATGCCACAGGGATATGGCTGCAGGCTCCTCTCTCTTTATCTAGGCAAATAATGGGTCTGAGGATTAAAAGGCTCAGGTAGGTAGTGCAAGACTCTGAATGACATCATTCCCCGAGCTCCTCAGGGATGAGCATTGTCACCTCCATGCGTCTTCCTTCAGTGCTGGAGAGAAGTGGAGAGAGAGCACGGACCTATTTTGGCATTCCTAGATGAAGAAGCAGGACCAAGACAGGCAGCGTGTCTCACTTGAGGGCACACAGCTTCTCATCGGCAGGTGGAGGTTGCGAAGGATTACCAGCCTGGTGACAAAGGGCAGCTGCAGTCTGGAGAAGGCTGGGACTAGTCAGACACGGTGGGTTTCATCAGGTTGATTTCATCTTTCAGCTCAGTTTGTTCAAGGATTCTGCTTCCTTCTAGACCCAACTCGAGTCTCACCATTCCTAGGAAGCCTGACTGAACTCCTCCCAGCAGTTCTTCAGCCATCAGTGAGCCATGCCTGTCTTACCTTTCCATTCCATATTGTGTCAGTCTAGTTTAACCAAGTGCCTTCCAGAATATTCTCTCGTACAGGTGTACAGCTCTACAGGGTATTTAGTTTTGAAATACAAAGTCTGTTTTGAAAATTGAAAATTCAAACATGAAAATTGCTTAGAGAGTAGATTTTAAGTGTCCTTACCACACACAAAAGGATCAATTTGTAAGCTTATGCACATGTTAACTAGCTTGACTTAGCAGTTCTACAGTGTGAACATATATCAGGACATCATGCTGAATGCAATGAAGATAGGAATTTTTAATTTGTCAGTTAAAAAAGGACAATGAAAAGGAAGATTGCTTTATGGCAGAAAATTAGTAACAATAATTGAGCAGGGAAAAGTCTCTAGGGAAGAGGAACTTGAATCTGAATATGTCATCGACAAGGACGGGGGTGGGTGGGCTGGTGTCCAACATGGGTACAGAACCCAGGGCTCAAGTCTCCATACTAGCTGAGGATGTGACATGGGCTTCGATATTTGTTTGCATTTTTGTTGTGAAAAATAATATATATACACACAAACATAAACAAGTACATAAAATGGATAAATTTATAATAAAAATTATAAGACAAATACCTAAGTGATCTCTATCAGAACAAGATAGAGTACTTCTTCCTCCTAGAAGCTCCTAGGAGACCTTCTCCCTTCAAAATCCCCTTGCTGCAATATCCTTTCAGTAGTTTATAGTCATGTACTTTTTAATGGTTTTTAAAATCTGTGTATATGTAGACCTAAGGATATAGTCCCTTCTATGGATGTGGATATCTATATATTAACTGTAGTTATTTTCTTTAATAAAGTAAGAATTTTTTTTTTCTCACAGGAGGGAAGCTTGTAGATAGGCAGCCTGGAGCTCATACGGTGTATTCAAAATGTCTTCAGGACCTTAGTTTTCTTTTTATGCTGTGTTGCCATAAGCGAATTACTTTCATCTTTAAAGTCACTTTATATTCCACAATGACTGCCTGAGTTCCTGCCATCACATCCATACTCAAAACCAGAAGAATGGAAAATTGAAAGCAAATATTTTGAGTTTTGTGCTATTAGCCATTGAAATCCCTATGAATATCAGATAAACACTGTCAGATATAGTGCTGAAAAATGAGACCCCCCCCAGGTTGGAAGGCACTCCAAAGACAACTGGGGAAGAGTTGCTTCCTCAAAGTAGAATCTACCTTAATGACGGGAATGGAATAAAGCCCCTGGGACCCCCATTAGCTGAAGAGGCATGACTCAAAATGAGGAGGAACAACTGTAAACATCCATTAATAATAGGAATGTGGTATATACATAATATGAATCTTGGAACTAGGGACATCATTGCTAATGTCAGATGGATTTTAGCTGAAAGCATAGAATACCAGGAAGATGTCTAGCTATGCTTTATTGACTTTGAAAAGTCACTTGACTGTGTGAATCATAACAAAGTATGAATAACATTGGAGAGAATGGAAATACCAGAGCACTTAATTATATTCATGAGGAATCTGTATATGGACAAGGAGGCAGTCCTTCAAACAGAACAATGAAACATTGCCTGGTTTATAGTTAAGAAAGGTGTGTATCAAAGCTGTATCCTATCACCATATCTCTTCAATATCTATACTGAGCAAATAATCTGAGAAATTGGACTTTATGAAGAAGAACATAGCATCTTTATTGGAGGAAGACTCATTAACAACCTGCCTTATGCAGATGATTCAACTTTGCTTGATAAAACTGAAGAGGATTTGAAATATTTACTGAGGAAGATCAAAGAATACGGTCTTCAGTATGAATTATACCTCAACATGAACAGAACAAAAATCCTTACAACTGGGTCAGTATGTAGCTTTGTGATAAATGGAGAAAGGATTGTGGTTGTCCAGGATTTTGCTTTACTTGGTTCTACAATCAACACCCGTGGAAGCATTGCATTGGGAAAATCTTTTGCAAAAGGCCTATTTAAAGTGTTGAAAAATAAGTCACATTGAAGACTAAGAAGAGCCTGATTCATGCCATGATCTTTCCAATTGCCTCATATACTTGTGAAAACTGCATGTTGAATAAGGGAGACAGGAGAAGAATTGATGCTTTTGGATTGTGGTGCTAGAGACAAATGTTGAACTGGAGTAAAGCCCCTGGGACCTCTTTTTGCTGCATGACTCCAAAACAAGAAGAAATACAGTGGCTGCAACAATGGCTCAAACATAAAAAGACCATGTACACAGCACAGTGTTAGGTAGTGTTTTGTTTATGCTCCATAGACTGCCAAAAGAACCCACAAATCTATCATAGAGAATCCAGAGGGCTCCTTAGAAACAAGGATTATTAGATTTCATCTGACGTATTTTGGACATGTTTTCAGGGGGGACCAACCCTGGGGAAGGACATCATGTTTAGGAGAGTGGCTGGTCAATGAAGAAAAGGAAGACTCTCAATTAGATGGATTGACACAGTGTCTACAACAGTGGGCTTGAACATAAAGATCACGCGCCTGGCATAGAATCGGGAAGTGTTTCATTCTGTGGTACACAGGGTCACTATGAGTTGGACCTGACTCAACAGCACCTAATAACAACAACAAAAAATGTTTTATGAGAACTTTGTATCCATATCCTGGTGCTAATGGGCAAGAGTTTCTTTAGTGCGTGTAGCGGGGTCATTAGAATAGCTGGCTTACTGGTTATGAGTATCTTTCATTTTTAAAGGATAATGTCAAATTGTTCTTAAACCAGTTTATACTATCCCTTTTCATATCTTTGTCAGCATGATAGTATCATACTTTTTAAGTTTTACTGACCTAGTGATCATACTGTGGTTTAAAATGTATTATTTAAGGGGTCTCATTAAGAGATTAAACATCTCTTCATAAGTTTATTAGCTAGCTATTGGAATATTTTCTAACTTCATCAGCTCAGTTACCTATTCTGAATCTCTTTCACATTTTTGGCTTCACAATATCATTGGAAAATTTTTATTAGTCTAAAATGGGTCAGGGGCTCATTTCTTTTTCCTTCCTTCCTTTCTTTCTTTTCTTCCCTTTCTTCCTTCCTTCTCTCTCTCTGTCCCTTTCTTTTCCTCCTCCTCCTCCTCCTCCTCCTGCTGCTGCTGCTGCTGCTGCTGCTGCTCCTCCTCCTCCTCCTCCTCCTCCTCCTCCTCCTCCTCCTTCTTCTTCTTCTTCTTCTTCTTCTTCTTCTTCTTCTTCTTCTTCTTCTTCTTCTTCTTCCTCTCTCCCCCCCTTTCCTTTCTTCTTTGTTCTGGGGATAGGTGTTGAACTCAGTGCCTCACTCATGCTAGGCATGTGCTCTACCACTGAGCTGTACCTCCAAGCCTCTCTTTAATTTTTCATTTTGAGACAGGATTTCACTAATTTGCCCAGGCTGCCTCTGGTCTTGAAGTAATGGTCCTCCACCATGGCCTCCCAAGTCACTGAGATTACAAGTGTGAGCCATAGCATCTGGCTGTCAGGTACTTATTTTTGAATCAATCAGCTATAGGCTGTGTGGTAGGTCATATGGAGGGACAAGGAGGATTAACTTTGTAAAAAGCCAAGATGGGGTACAGGGATTCATTGGGCACAAAAAATATATTCAATTAGAAAGGGATTCTTTGGTTATCTTTGGTTGTGTGAAATGTAAACAAATGTACCCCTCTAGTTAAACATGCAATTTTGCTATATTTCTTGGTGCAAAGAATTGACACTTCCTTTTTCCTCAGTTCATTGTCTTGCACCATCACTGGTTCATAACATTTTTTACTTTGGTTGATGGTTATGGAGTTGCAGTAGGGATCCAAGGTTGATATCAGAAATTGAAAGAAAAGGAAAGAAACAAAACAGTCTATACGGAACACTTGATTTATGTTGCTGTTGTTGTTAGGTGCCATTGAGTCAGGTCACACTCATAGCGACCCTATGTACAACAGAATGAAACCCTACCTGACACTGTCCCATACACATGATCTTTCTATGTTTGAGCCATTGTTGCAGCCACTATGTTTCTTCTTGTTTTGAGTCATGCCATATCAGCAAAAAGAGGTCCCAGGGGCTTTACTCCAATCTTATCATTAATATCTATTCTACTTTGAGGAGGCAACTTTTCCTTAGTCATTTCTTGAATGCCTTATAGCCTGGTTGGCTCATTCTCCAGCACTGTATTTGACAGAGCTTCTTTGCTACTTACAGAGTTTTAAATGGTAATTGTTTTGGGAATGGGCTTCCAAGTCATTCTCCTTGGTGGGTTTTGATCTAGAAGCTCAGCTGAAGCCTGTCCACCATGGGTGGCCCTGCTGGTATCTGAAATACTGGTGGCATAGCTTTCAGCATCATAGCAACAGGAAAGCCCCCAGACAAGCTGGCAGACATGTGGGGATAGTTTATGCTGTTGTTGTTGTTAGGTGCCGTCGAGTCGGTATCCGACTCATAGCGACCCTCATAGGGTTTTCAATGGCTGAGTGCTTCGGGATTGTCTTGGGAGTGGATTGCCAGGTCCTTCTCCCATTTTTGCGGTGCTGGGAATTGAACTTGGGGCTTCAGACACTGCAGCACAGTGCTCTACCCACTGAGCTAAATCCCAGCCCAATTTATGCTAGGAGATTTATTATTTAATGTCTTAGTGATTTTTATAGTATCTCTTGAACTAAAAATCATTACAGTTGTTTTAGACCTGAAAAATTAAATCATTTACTCAAAATTTCACAACAAATTAGTTGTCAAAGCGGGATTTATAATCAAGCCTGACTCTAAGCCTTGTCTATTGCTGTATGCTATGACTGTTGCCCTTGGAATCAGGAGAAGTTTTTCTCTATTGGGAAATGGGAATTTTATATTTATCCATATCTTCCCTATTTGCCTTAGGGAGTTACCATGATACTCAAATGGGACCATGTATGTAACACAAAAGTTCTTTCAAAAACAGTTACTGAGAACTCATCCGATCTGGACTTTGGACTTAGAAATGAAGACAACAAAGATGCTGCTCTCAAGGGCATTTCAGTCTGGTGCGAGAGTTATGGTTACATTCCTCATACACTCTTCGCTACAGAAGGTAATGTGTGGTTCAGCCCTCTCTCTGTATCTGTCTGTGCTCTCTGACATTGTTATCCCTAGAATTATAATGCTTTTTTAGTGGGGACTGCGCATGGGGGGCAGCAGAGCGAGGGGAGAAGCAGTACACTGTGTTCTTCAGAAATTTGGCCCTTGAGGAGACCTTCCCATGGGTGAGGTGGCTTAGTTCATCTTGAGGATATCAGCATAACCTGAGAGGAGGAACTGCAAACCCAGTGAGTTATCAGGTGGTGAGATAATTTGCAAATTCTGTTACTCTGGCCTGAGCAAGAAGGAAGACACTTTAATGGTGAAGAGGGAGCCCTGCATTTTTCCATGCTCCCTGTAATTGAGGTGATCAGTCACTTATGTATTAAAAGGCCCAATCAACACAATTCAAAGGGATCAGTAGAGAGAATCTTCGACACATAGAACATGGTAATATTGAAGGGTAATGTCCACAAGAGGGAGAAGGTAGCAAGCTTTGGGATTGGGGGAAGTAAGTCAAGACCTCTTACATCTCTGATTCTGTATGTGGTGGCATCAGAGACTGGCAGGAGTCCTCTGGGTTCTAAGGAATAGACTAGAAATAAGAGAATAGAATAAGAAGAAAGTATCGTGGACTCTCTGGAAACAAAGTTGTCCACATTTGTGGTTCTTCTCATTGTCTGGTGATAATTGTGTGACTTCTCTGTTCCTGCATACAGAATGAATATAGTACTGGCTCCTGTTAGGATTTATGGATACGGGAACAAATTGACTAAGGTAAGAGATCCAGTCACTTAAGTCTACACAGTCTGGGACACTTGGAATCTACCAGTGACCCTTTTGAAGGCAGCTTTCACATCCTTGTTCCTCAGGCTGTAGATCAGAGGGTTCAGCATGGGGATGACCACAGTGTAGAAGACAGACACAACCTTGTCTTCATCCAGGGACTTTCCTGAGCTGCTCCGTATGTACATGAAGATGAGGGTCCCAAAGAAGAGGGCGACAGCAGTGAGGTGGGAGGCACATGTGGAGAAAGTCTTGGCTCTGCCACCTGAAGACTTCACCCTCAAAATGGCCTTGATGATGAGCAGGTAGGAAATCAGGATGACCAAGGCATTGGCCAAAATCACAAAGTTACCAAAGAAGACAATGATAATCTCAATGTTGGTTGTGTCACTGCAGGCAAGTTTTAGCAGGGGTGGGAGGTCACAGAAGAAGAAGTTGATCTCATTGTTTTCACAGAAGAAAAGGGAGAAGGTGCATGTGGTACGCAGGATGGCCCCCAATCCCCCACAGAGGTAGGCTCCCCCCACCAAACTCCAGCAGACTCTGAGATTCATAGCCACAGTGTAGAGCAGCGGGTTACTAATAGCAACATAGCGGTCATAGGCCATCACAGCCAACAGGAAACACTCTGTAGCTGCACAGATGGTGAAGAAGAAGAACTGGGAAGCACAGTGACCATAGGAGATGACCGTTTTGCCTGTGGTCAGCGTGGCCAGGATCTGAGGGGTGATGACTGAGGTATAGCAGGTGTCCAGCAGGGAGAGGTGGCTCAGGAAGAAGTACATTGGGGTGTGGAGTTGTACATCCACCTGGATGAGAATGATCATCCCCACATTCCCCAGAAGGGTGACAAGATAGAGACTGAGAAACACCAGGAAGAGGGGGATGTGCCACCCAGGGTGGTCATTAAAGCCCATAAGAATGAACTCATTTACTGTGGTGAGATTAATCTTCGCCATGGAGTCAATGTGGCCTGTTGGTTTGAAGATGAGAATGAAGTAAGAAAAAAATAAAACAAAACAAAACAAAATCAAATAAGAGTGAGTATTGGGTGTTTGTATGATCAAAGTACATCACATGCGTGTATGAAAAGGACATAACAAAACCTATTATTTGGTGCCATGAATATATGCTAAAAAATGGGAAAAACCCAGAGGTTGAAGACAGAATCCTTTTTTCTATGGTTGAAGTTTCATTAGTAATTCTGGGCCTGTTTATAGAACTTGGCTTTCAGAAATGCTGAACCTGTCTGATTCTCCTTGGGCATGTCCTCAATTTTATGGAGCTGGTCCTTTAGCTGGTGTTTCCAATTCAAATCAGTTTGGGTTTACATTTTGGAAATTTCTGTGGCGTTATAACATGCATGACTTTCAAGTTTAGAAGGAATCAAGACATCTACTCCAGGCTCACCTGGGGCTGGAGTCTCCTCTGCTACACAACTACAATGTGATCACCTACTTGCTACATGAATTTACATCTGAAGAGAGTTCTACCTGTTAATTATATTTTTGGACCTGGATTCTCTCTCTGTACCTTCCACATAGGGCCTCATTTTTACCCCTTCTAGCCAGTCACATCAATTTAATCCTTTCTTCTCATGAAAGCCTTTTAGAAATTGAAAGCCTTTCAGAAATTGAAAGACGATCAGCTTTTCATGGTTGTTTAGTCCCTTGTAGTACACCTTCGTGTATTTTTCCTGCTAATATATGATTATTTAGGCAGATAGTAAAAAAATTGCCTAGTCAGGTATTATTAATAACTAAAAGGTTTTCTCTTTGCTTTAGTTTTTACTCCTCTATCTCAGAGTCAGTCCATCATCTTCAGTATTAGGTGCCGGCGAGTCGGTATCCGACTCATAGTGACCCTCTGTACAACAGCGGAAACACTATTGTCAGTGCTTCTCTGCTGTTCATAGGGTTTTCAATGGCATATTGATTTTTGGGAGGGGGTTGCCAGGTCCTTCTCCCAAGCCTACAGCTTCTGGTGTTCCCAGGAGGTCTCCCATCCAGGTACTAACCAGGCCCGACCCTGCTTAGCTTCCGAGATTTGACGGGATCGGATGCCACAAGGCTACGGCTGCAGGATATCTTCAGTATACTGTGTTTCAAAATATTTTCAGTATTTAAAACAATATGATTATAAATATGTTAAAACTCATGACCTAGCTACCTTTTAGTTTTGTGGTTTTGCCTGTTGTCTAACTGACTTTGTGCCTCAATTTCTTATCCACAATATGGAAAATGTGTCATAGGGTTGAGTATTAAATAATTTAATACCTGTAAGGGGTATAGAACAGTGCCTAGCACATTGTTGTTGTTGTTGTTGTTGTTAGGTGCTGTCGAGTCGGTATCTGACTCATAGCGACCCTCATAGGGTTTTCAATGGCTGACTATTTTAGGATTGCCTTGGGAGTGGATTGCCAGGCCCTTCTCCCGCCTAGCACATAGAAAGAGCTAAATGATGTTATCTATGATTATTCTTGCTATTATGATCATCACTTGATCATAATAGTATCTATTGATTTCCTATTCTGAAAGGTAATGCATTTCTCTCATACAAACTCTGCCACTTTGTTCTCTATCTCTTTAAATATTTGTCTATATTTATATCTATCTCATCTATGTATCATCTACATCTTTGTTTCAATAATAGACTGAGACAATTTTAATGCTTACTAAATAAGATAAATCATTTTTTATTTTTTCAGCCTTTTATCCCATTCATTTAACAGCTTTTGCTACTGTAGATATGTCTTTTATACTTCATCTGTGGCTTGGTTTTCTGCTATGATTCTTACATGCTATACACTGAAAGACTAACTAGGATAATTAGAGGCAACTTCTGTTGCTTCTAGGAGAAGCTTTCAAACCTCAAGTGAAATGAATGCTCTTTTCTTGTACTTTATAAATTGCTGAAAATAATTATAGTTAGTTTGCTTTTTATTTGGGTCATGGGAATTTTTGCATTTCCTAAAATTTCTTATTTCCATATGGCACAGATCTGAGTCACATCATAATACTGCATAGCTGGTGAAGACCATTTGCTAAATCTACCCAGGATCCCCACGAAAGTGTCAAGCATCCAAGTGATCTTTGGGAGCTTTTGTGTGGAAGCCCAGATTAATACCTCCTTTCTTCAAAGGCATATCTATTGTTATAGAACCTTCTAAATACAATATTTTATAGCTTCCTTTGCAATGATCCTTTTTTTTTTTTTTTTTGCGGTAATGGGGGTTGAACCTGGGGCCTCACGCCTGCATGCTTTGCAAGTGCTGTACCACAGAGCAGCACCCCCAGCCCATTTTTTTACACTATTTTTTTGAGACAGGGTCTCACTAAATTACACAGACTGCCTCTAGTCTTGAACTTGTTATCCTCCTGCCTCTGCCTCCCAAGTCGCTGGGATTATAGGCATGTACCACGGTGCCCAGGTCCCCTTTGCAATAATTCTACTGGGCAGGTGACATATTTGTGGTTGGGAAACTGAGACAAAATATTTAAACCTATTTGTTTGTTCTCACTTATGGAGGTGCCAGGTCCACATCCAGGGCGCCTGGCTTCATTATCCTGCACTGCTCTTCCTACAACCATTTGCCTGGCCTCCAGATACCACATGTGTGACCTCCTTGGGTGGCATCTGCTAATTCAGAGTTCTTGAGTTTGTAATCAAATCCATGAATATTAAAATTAGATCATGAAGAAATTCTTTTCCATTGGCACACCTAAGAATGTTACTTGCTGTAGTGTCATGTTGTTGTTGTTAGGTGCCGTCAAGTCAGGTCCAACTCCTAGCAACATCTGTGTACAGCAGATGCCAAACACTGTGCCATGCTTGGCACTATTGTCAGTGCTTCTCTACCATACTGGGGTTTTCAATGGCTGATTGTGTTTTGGGAGTGGATTTCCAGGTCCTTCTCCCAAGCCTATAGTACCTGGTGTTCCCAGGCGGTCTCCTATCCAAGTACGAACCAGGTCCGACGCTGCGTAGCTTCTGAGATCTGATGAGACCAGATGCTAGGGGGCTATGACTGCAGGCTGTACCAACACAGGATTGCCATTTTTGATAAAATCCATAGTAATAAAAACTATTCATCCATGATAATGCTTCTTTATACTTTCATACATTTTAAAACCCATAAGCATCTATGCTTGCCTCCATGCCTTTTGGCATGATTGATAATGTTATGATTTTGGTAATGAGAAAAAATGAGACTCAGAGAGGTTAAGGGCTTGTTCAAAAGTCACAAAATTTGTTGTCTGCAGACCTGAGAATAGAAGCAAGTCTGCTAGCATCCCTGAGAATACAATTGTATTTCCCTCGTATCTAAGGTCTAATTCTACTGGGACCTACCAACAACAGGTTCTGGACTTGTGATGAGGCCCCACTCAAGGTTGGGCAGCTATAAAATCATGATAGCTTTATTGATTACATGGAATGGGATATGAACAGCGCACACCTTCACGGAAGAGCTGGTGGAAGCTGCTCCAGAGCCTTCTCCAGCTCTATCAGGGTGACACGTGGAAGGGAGACATTGACGCAGCACCTAGAACATGGCCTTCTAGGACTGTCTCCTCTACCCCACCCCAGCAGCAGGGCCACAGATGAGTTAGTCTCTTAGGAAGGCCCTTTGGTATTGCTGAGGATCTGTGGTTACCATCTCCATGACAGACACTGACAAGTAACTGAGAGAACTTCAAAAGTTGCTTTCCCTCCTTGGGCTTCTCTTTCTAGTCTAAAAAACAGGAGATAGATTTCAAGATCTTTACCATTCTTTTGTCTCTCACAACCATGATTTATATTGTGAGATATACAGGGCAAATGAGGCTGTTGAAAGGATTTTCCTAATATCTGTACTATTGGAACCATACACATTTTAAAGCTAAGTAATTAAAAGTTTCTAAGTTTCTAAGTAATTAAAACATGATCGTACTATCTCAAATGATTTGTAGTTGCTTAAACATAATATTATTGGTCTTAAGTCCAAAAAGGAATGAATAATATTGCCTAGTTCCTGATAATAATCATCATTGATCAAGCCAACACTCCTCTTCATTTTATTTTACTATTTTCCCTGCTTTCCCCCATTCCTACTTCTTCTCTATCTCATTTTTCTCCACTTTAATATATTCAAAATCTATATCCTCTATGTTTGTTCATGTCATATTTACTTAGATATATGTATACATTTAAATTATAGTGGTTTGAGTGCATCTTTAAATTTATATACACAATAATGTGATACAAATCTCATTCTAAGCTGGGTGCTGTGGTATGTGTCTATAGTCATACCACCCCGGTATCTGATTTCATCTGATCTTCAAAGCTAATCAGGGTCAAGCCTGGTTAATCCTTGGATGGGAGATAGCCTGGGAATACTGGGTGCTGTAGAATTGGGAGAAGGACCCAGGAGCCCACTCCCAAAACAATCAGCCACCAAACACCCTGTGAATGGCAGAGAAGCACTGACAATAGTACCAGGCATGGCACAGGATCAGGTAGTGTTTCATTCTGTTGTACATAGGGCTGCTATGAGCTGGACCTGATTCAACAGTGCCTAACAACAATAATAGCCTGGATGCTTAGTTATAATCCCAGCTACTCAGGAGGCTAAAGCAAGAGGATCCTGAATTTGAGGCCAGAGGCAACTTGAGCAAAAAAAGAAAGAAGGTCTGGGACTGTGGCTTAGTGGTGTTCACTTAGCTAGAGTGCACAAGATCCTGAGTTCAACCCTCAGTACTCCAAAACAAAAACAAACACAAACAAATGGAACCCCTCCCCTTGAATTTCATTTTCTTTCTTTTTCCATATCCACTTTATTTTTGTGATTTGTCTATGAGATGAAGGCAAATCTAGTCTGTTACTTGTGATTTTATTAGAGTCTTCCTTGGTATGATTATTGTACAATTAACTACCAATTCTGCTAAAAATTTTGAGTGCATTGCATATGGTATCTAATATAGTCCTGAAAATAGACCTTGAATCATTTACTTCTATTTTTAACCCAAAGGAATTTAAACCTCTGTGAGATTAATTTGTCTAAAATTATCCAGTGGAGGTGGAAGAATTGGTTGATAGTAAATTCTGTGCTCATGGCTATATATATATAAATTTGTGTTTCATCACTACATTTTACTGCATTCTCATGATTTATGGTGTAAAAGAAACTTCCCAGCAGTTATTTAGATTCTTCTCACTTTCAGACCATGAAGGAACTTGGCTAATTTCAACACTTTTCTCAGCATCTAATTCTGAAGTTGTCAAAATCCATTTCCTGTATATCTCATGACCAGTTCCTGGAGCCTCCCTCTAGGGAAGGATGAAGCTGCTCAAAGCTTCTGATCAGAGCCTTGGTGCAGACTGTTGGGGTGCAGATGCAGCCACACTGGGTTTGTGCCGCACACACACAAGGCTGGTCTCATATTAGCTCTAATCCTTCCTGCAGTCATGCAAGTTGGGAATAAACAGGGTTATTTCATGGATGAACAAAGGGAAGCAAAAGGAGGTTAAGAAAGTTCCCTAAATTGTTAACCAAAAAGAACAAAATCAACATTTGAACGTAGGACTTTCTAACTCCAAACTCTGTACTCTTTCTGCCACAGTCCATTAGCCTCTTAGCAGAAGAAAATTATCCTTCCTGAAGACCTAAGTTCCAAACATTTAAAATTAAAGCATATTTCTAACTCAACTTCTATGGAAAAAAGTATTAAGATTTATTTTGGAGTTTTATTGTGGTCCACTTTTTTTTCTTTCTTTTTTCTTCTTTATGGGTTAAGGCAGACTTAGTTGTACCATACCTCTCTTTGGTATGTCTTTGGGAAAATTACTTAGCCAATTAGAACCTCAATTTCACCAAGAATAAAATGAGAAAATAATAATGACTTTTTTTTGGGAACTTAGAATGGATTTTTATCTGATGTGGCAGATTTTGCTTATTTTCCAGCGTGTAACTTTCAAAATATTTTACAGAAGAAAAAATTTTAGGACCAGCCCCTGGTGATATCCAGTTTTGTATGTTATTTAAGAGCAGGTGTGGAATATAGTCACCTTGGATTGAACAAACAGTTTATAAAAAGAGAAAATAAAGGGTTATGGCTAGTGAACATTTTAAGAAAGCCTAGGGACACATGTGGGAGAAGGACCTGGCAACCCACTCCCAAAAATCAATGCACCATTGAAAACCCTATGAACATCAGAGAAGCACTGACAATAGTATTTTGCCTGTTGTACGCAGGGTCGCTCTGAGTCGGATACCAACTTGATGGCACCTAACAACAATAACAGGGACACATGGGTGGACACTATTGCCTGTAACATGTTTTGCTTATGATATGCAATGAAGAAGAATATGAGATCTCTGGAGTGGGGGCAGAGGGAAAGGCAGACGTCTTATCCAGGAAGAATCCATCAGAGAAAAGATGGTCTCTAAATGCTGTACTTACTTTAACTTGCAACCTTCTTTTAAACTCTTCTATTTCTTCCAAAGGTTGAGTTCCTTGGGAGACAAAAAATGAGCTTAATAAAGTTATATTTTCTCACCTTGTCAAAATCAGTTCCTCAAAATATTATTATACATTTGCTGAGCTCTTGCTTTGAGTCAGGTAGATGCTTAGTATTTTAAAGCAGGGCTTTAAACCAAACCCGAAATTGACCCCTGAACCCATTCTGGTTCAAGCATTTAATTTTTTTTTTCTCTGCAAGTAAGATTTAAATCTGAATGTGAACTGAACCCAATCTCTCTAAATTTTAACATAATGAACTCGCACCAGAACCTGCATCCAGTTTTACATTGGGTTGAAGCCCTGTTTTTCTGAACCTGGGTTTGGGTTCAGCTTTTAATGTTCTATTGTATCATTATCTATTTTATTATATACAACATTGAAAAAAGTTATTGGCCTATCTACATATAGGATTAACATTTTAAATCCAAACATGAACTGAACCTGAATCTTGTACATTTTAACATATTGAACTTGTACCTGAAACTGAACCCAATTTTTTGCAGGTTTATTGCTC
This sequence comes from Pedetes capensis, assembly GCA_007922755.1. NCBI lineage: Eukaryota > Metazoa > Chordata > Mammalia > Rodentia > Pedetidae > Pedetes > Pedetes capensis. The sequence goes on from VMDO01004555.1 coordinate 70,999, forward strand.
CTTTCAACTTGACAATAACATTATGAGATAGGAATATTCACCTTTATTTGACAAATGAGGAAACTGAGGCTTAGATATGTTAAGTATTTTACCTGAAGTTTCATAGCTAGAAAAAAGGATTTAGATTCTACTGTGGTCACCTCACCCCAGTTGAAATAATAGGCTGTGTTGCTTCCCTAAACACTGGTAGGCATTTATTGAATACCTGCTCTGTCCCAATCATGTGTTACATATTCTGCCTGAATTGTTCAGTAACTTGTGCAAGATAATACGACCAAATGGGCCTAAGCAGAGAAAGATAATGTACTAAAGAAAAGGAAGAGGGAGCAAGAAGAAAGGGCAATGGGAGAAAAGAAAGGAAATATCATGTATCTTGCCCTTACAGCAAAATTGGGTTATACATATATAGATAGATATACTCACAAAAAAGACATGCAAGTAGAAGGGAGACCATTAGTAGGGAGAGAGGAGATAGGGGAGGGGATCATGAGAGGATAAAGGGGAAGTTAACATGAACATTATACAATAAAATGCATGTATGGAAATGTCACGATGAGACCCATTAAGTTGTACATTAAAAATTATCAATAAATTAAAAGAAGGAACAACAACAACAAAAGATCACATGACCGATCAGTGAAAATCTGGAGTGTAACACAGGTCTATTTTACTCCAAAGTCAGAGCTCCAATATACATGGTTAATCTCAGTCCCATTATAAATAGAGGAAGTATGGTAATTTACAGGGAAATAGCTTGTTGAAGATTGGCATTCTAGTGTTAAACTTCCTCCCTAAAAAACTATTTGTATGTATGTATGTATGTATGTATGTATGTATGTATGTATGTGTGTGTGTGTGTATGTATGTATGTGGGCTGGGATTTAGCTCAGTGGGTACAATACCACTCTGCAGTTTCTGAGGTCCCAGGTTCAATTCCCAGCACCACAAAAATGAGAGGAGGATGTGGCAATCCACTCCCAAGGCAATCCCGAAACAATCAGCCATTGAAAACCCTATGAGGGTCGCTATGAGTTGGAAATGACTCGAAGCCACCTAACAACAACAACATGTATATATGTATTTATTTTTGTGGTCCTTGGGGGTTGAATCCAGGTCCTCACACGTACTTTGCAAGATCTCTCCCACTGAGCTGCACCCTCAGCCCATTCTTCATTTTCTTTTTATCTTGATACAGGATCTTGCTGAGTTACACAGGCTGCCTCTGGTCTCAAACTTGGCATCCTCCTGCCTCTGCTTCTCGAATTATTGGGATTAAAGGCATGAAACACTGCACCCAGCTAATCTGTATTTTCTGATATTTATGACACTTAAGCCCAAATAAATTAAAACTTTAGGCTTCAAAAAAATTTATCAAGTCTTACTTGTGTATTTCATCTGAGATCTGAAATCCCAGGCTAGCCGTGGTACAATGAGACACAAGTTCCAGTGGCAAAGGCCAGATTCTCAGTCCAGTTCACCTTCCTTACTTTCTATGGCCCTCACATCACAGCCAGGACTTTCCAAGAGTTGCTGGAATGATAGTTGCATCTTAATTACCTGGACGAATAATCCAACTGGATTCATCCTGGGCTTGAATTCAAATAGTATAGTTTATTTAAGCATTTTGTAGAAAGTAGCTAAGATTGCTCAGACAAATATTGCTGATCTATTTTGGGTTTATTTCTTACTAACCAAACCAGTGGGTATTTAAAATGCTTTTGGGGAGGGTTCTGTGGGAGTGGCAGTGGAAAAGTTTTTCCCTGGATCATGAACCGGCCCCTGGGACAGCCCCAGGGCTCTTGGGAAGAGCCAGCTCATCCACAGAGAACATACTTTAGAAGAGGTTCATTATCTCCTCTTCTCCACACATCTCAGAGGGTGAAAGCAAACCTTCTGGGGGTTCTATGGCAACTCCTAAGCCTTGTTAGTCTAAAGCTCAACCACACCTTCTGCAGGGAAAATCTGGTTCTTTTTGTCACTGGCCCTCATGTTCTGCTGTCTTGCAGTCGGTCCTTGGTAATGTCAGGATCGGAACTTGGATCTGAGGACTTTGGTGAAGGTCTCTTTACACCGCACCCACCTTTAGTCCTGATGTCAAGTCACATCTCAGGGGCTGGAACCCAGCCTCACTTTAGGGCCAGAATTTCATAACAAAGAGTGATCAGGAGGGAATGAGTCTGGGGTCCTCTAAACACACTTTATTTGCATCTGCACTGAGTAGCTTGTAGCTCACCATCCTGTCCAGGGTTTTCATGGTCAATTTCCTGTATTCCAGTTCTCCTCTATTCCCTATCTCTGAAACCCACAACGTCTTGGTTAGAATCACACTAGCTGGCCCTGAATTGTCTTCCATTGTTCATGGAGATTGCTTAGTGGTTAATAACCTTCCCTCAGCCACATAGTGGATTTTGGGAGCCCCCCCTCATTTCCTGCTTACAACTTGTGCCCTGCTTCAGTAGAATACACTCTGCCCTGTTTGCTTCCATCCACTCATCATCACAGAATCAGAGCTGTTCCAGGAGAAGGGATCTAATGTGCCCTGTTCCCTTTTAAGTAATAACACTAGGATAGACCATTTGACAATTTGTGAATATTCAGCCTAGCCCTGGTAGTTTTTGCAATTTTGGATGCCAGATGATGCAAGAGTGTATTTATGAAAAACCCTGGGAGGCGGACATGGATCAGGACTTCCAACAGTCGGCACAAGGCAACCTATTTTCCAATGGATTTTGACAATGCTTGTTATCATTTCCTGAGGTGAAATATATTCTGAAATCACTGCTTAGTAAGAGCATTTGCACTGTTTTCAAATGTTTCTTGGAGTCTGTACAAGATAGTGTGTCAGTTGAGGCAAAGGGGAGGAAAAGGAGGGAGAATCTGCAATAATAGGAATATTCCCTTCCGTATCACCTGGGGAACTTGGGGAAGTGGGTGATTGTGTGCTATTTATTCCTCTTCCCTTCTTTTTGAAGGATTGAGGGATCTGGATCACTTTGATGTGTTAGTTATTCTTGCTATTGTTATTAAAATTAAACATCAGCCTAGAACTTTTATTTGGATTTTAGGAGAGAGATGTGTCCTAGATTAAGTTCCTTAAATGCAGTCCTGGGATAAAAATCATGGGTGTTTTTTTTTTGTTGTTGTTTTGTTTTTATTTTTTTTTGAGGGAGAGTTCACAGAGGAAACCTATAAAGGAGTCAATGAAGTAGGAAATACCTAAATGAGATGACATTTTACCTGGAGACTAGCTTTGGCTTCAGCCACAGGAGAACTCTGGAATGTGGATTATACCATTGCACATTCCATGGAGGTTCTGCCTCCATTCATTGGCGAGGTGCTGCTCCCAAGAGGTGGGAGTGTGACTTCCTAGACATTTCTAGGAAAAGTGGGTCCCTGAGCTCAGGTCAACTTTCCAGGGAAGCACGCAGTTATGAGGTGTTAGCAGTCAATACTCAGAGCAGCTAGACACTGATCTGGTAACTAGGATCCTTCAAATCAGGATAACCTTTTGAGTATCTGTATCTGGGGTTTCTGATGCCACTGTTTTAGTGGAAATAGACCAGACAGAAAGTTAAGGGACGTGGCCTGAAAGGACATTTGGACTTCTGGAGCAAACCATGCCTGAAGCTATCCAGATAGATTGTTTTAAGTCATATGAGTTTATGATTTTTTGCTTTATTTTTGAGTTAATTTTATTGAGTTTTGTAACCATTTTCACTGAAAAAATTTCCAGTATTGACTCTGAAGTATCTATTGTTTTATATATTTATATAGGCATAAGAATAACTAGAAGAATATATTCTCAACTATCAAGGTATCACCAAATATTATAAAAGAGCATAGCTTTCATAATTTTTATGTGAGGATTTGTTAGAGAAATGATATATTACCGGGTAGAAAATATTTCTATAGGAGATAGAATAATAGGAAGGGTCAATGGGGGAAAACAGCCAAAGAAAACTGGAAAAACAAAAATAGTAGGGAGAGGGGAGTGAACCTGACTGACAAAGTCTTACTATGATGCTATGCTAAATGAAGCAGTGTTTTTCAGTGAAAGAATTGGTATATCCATAGGAGAAATCACAAAGCTTGGAAACACATCCAAGTATAGATGAGAAGTTTATATCTAATGAAGGTGGTATGTTACATCATTTGAAGAAAGAAACATTTCTTGAATGTCTGGTGGTGGAATGATTGTTTAAGTATTTGGGAAGGTAAATTTGAACTTTATCTCACAGATGACATAAAAATCCAGATATATCTAATGTTACAAAGAAAATATAGCTGGTCACCATGACATATACCTGTAATCCCAGCTATTGCGAAGGCTGAGGCAGGAGGATCATGAGTTCTAGCCAGAGGCAGCCTGTGCAACTTAGTGATACCCTATCTCAAGATAAAAAGAAAAGAAAAGAAATAAAGGAAGGATGAAAGCAAGGAAAAAAGGGAAAGAAAGAAATATAGGTGAATCTTTGTCCCTTTGTCATGTCTTGGTGGGAAATGTATTTTTAAAACCTAAAAATACAAAAAGAAATGATAAAAGGCATATGTATTTGTCTGTACAAGATGTTAACATTTTTATATGTCACAATACCATGTAAAAATATAGAAGGCACATTTATCACATACATCAAAGGCATATTCTGTTTGATTTACTTCCCAGCATTCTAAATTCATTCCTTTCTTTTTACCTCCCACAATCCCAGGTTTATTAATTTGGTTACCCTTGGTTACACTACAGAGAAATAATAACATGAAATCTCAGTGGCTTAAAACAACAGGGGCTGATTTCTTGCTCTTGGTGTGTGTTCTTCCCACCTCTGCTCATCAGAGGGTCTCAGAACCTAGGTGACCTAGGAACTCTACGGTGCTGGGTACCATGATGCCCCTTCCAACCCTCCACAGGGGCCAGGCAGTGAGATTTTATCATGTGTGTGTGTGTATGTGTGTCTGCATGGGTACACGTGTGTTAGCACTGAACATTGGTACTACCTGTCTCAGTGTTCCTCACCTCAGTATTCCCAATGGTCTCCTTAATATCTCTGACTTTACTCTTGCTTCCTTATAACCTATTTTCTTCATAGACTCCAGACAAATTATTTAAAGAAAATTTTATTAGAAAACTTCTGTTGGCTTCCTATTACACTCAGAATTAAACCCAATTTCTTACTGTGACTCATGTGATCATATGTGATCTTTTTCCCTGCTTTCCTCTTTCTTCATCTCTTACTGGCTTTCTGTCTATTCCTTGAAAACCTTGCTTACTCCTACCTCAGGGCCTTTGAACATGCTCTTTCCTCTGGTTGAAGTGCTTTCATATAGATGGTGCTTTTATGCCTTCTTTCCATGCAGGATTCAATGTAAATGACACATCATAGAGACCCCTTTTGACCTTCAGAGGTCCCCTGGTCCTGTATGTCCCCATCCTCTTCTATTTCTTTGTAACTCTATTTTCGCTGTCCCTGTCTACTAGAATGTAAGCATGAGAACAGGGATTTTGTTTTTCTTGTTCACTGATGTATCTCCAGGGCCTCAAATAGTTCCTTGGCACATACTAGGTACTCAACAAATATATGCTAAACAAATGAAAGGATTGGCCACCAGTGTTCCTAACCAATCATATATATATATATATATATCATAAATGTCAACTACTTTAATAAAAAACAAAAATATTTCACTGTATCAATAAATATGAACAATTGTGTTAATTAAGAACTAATTAACTAATAAAGGAAAAATGAGCAAAGTTATGGCTGCTGAATTTGCAAAAGAAGAAATAAAAATGGCTAAATATGTGAAAAATTTTAACATCATAAGAAGTAAATAATTACAAAATTTTGGAGCCATGACATATCTGTTTTCCTTCATAATTACTAAGAACTTTTCTTTTGAGGTGCTGGGGATTGAACTCAGAGCCTTGCACATGCTAGGCAAACACTCTATCTTTGAGCTATATCCCTAGCCCTTGGTTTTTTGAGACAGGGTTTTGCTATGTGGCTCAGGCTGGCTTTGAATTCACAACCTTCTTACCTCCTGGGTGTTAGGATTACAGGCTTGGGCCTCCATGCCCAGCTATAATCATCAAATATTTAAAAGATAATCAAAACATCCATCATTCACAGGGAAACAAGTGCTTTTGTATACTGCTGGAGAATATCTCGAAGGAAGTTGTTTACTTCTGTGAAGGTCCTTAGAAAGGGAGAATATCCTTTTCCCCAGGGTTCTCCTTCTAGGAAGTAACGCCCAAGAAGTAATCCTTAATGTCTACAAAGATCTATGGTTATGGTAATGCTATTTCTTAATAAAAGTGCAAAATATCAAAATGAACAAAATTATCTAGGTATAGTAGGATGTTTTGCGTATGAGGATCCTAGGGTTCAAATACTTTAAGAATCTGTAATTTTTTTTACTTCTTACCATGTTAAAATTTTTCACACATTTTATTTAGTTCCTGAATGCTGCAGGGGTGGAGCTGAGATATGCACTGATCTACACAGGAAGCTGGCAGGTTTTCCCCAAGATAAAGTGTTCAGTGTCAGATTTCCACAGAGGTTCAGGGATATAAAACATCCTCAGCTGTTCTGGATGGGGAGTGAGCCTGTGGGAACTCACTACAAAGAAGGCGAGTTCTTCCTGTGGGCAGGCCTACATCATTGTTGGTAAGTGACAGCTTTAAAATGCAGCAAAATAGTGGAAGGGGCTATAAATTTTGGTGGATATAGATGTTCTCTATCACATGTGAGGGTAAGAAATATATGTCTTTTTATTAATGTTTTCTAATTAATAGGTTATAATTCCCCACCTGTGAAGTTTATATATGTAACTGTACATATCTCTGTATCCGTAGCATCTATATCTTTATACACAGAGTCATCCTTCTGTGGATGATCAAGTCCCTTACCTAAAATAGCATGGTATTTGTGTATAATCTACATACATCCTCCCATATACTGTGACTCATATCTATATAACTTATGACGCTTAATAAAATGTCATGTAAATTTTTGCCACATGATATTTTAAAGGGTATAAGCACAAGAAAAGTCTGTATTTGTTCGGCAAAGATGTAATTTTTTTGGAACCTTTTCTATAAGAAATTGGTTGAATCCATGAATGTGGAATCTGGGGAAATGGAAGATAAGCCATATATGTTTATATATAGGTGTGTGTGTGTGTGTGTGTGTGTGTGTGTGTGTGTGTGTATACTGTGGTTGTTAAGTGCCATCGAGCTGAGTCTGACTCACATTGACCATATGTACAACAGATGAAACACTCCCCAACACTGTGCCATGCCTGGCACTATTATCAGTGCTTCTCTGTTATTCAAAGGGTTTTCAATGGCAGGTTGTTTCAGGAGTGGGCTGCCAGGACCTGTTCCCTAGCCTGTAGCATCTGATATTCCCAGGCGATTTCCCATCAAAGGACTAAACTAGGCTGACCCTGCTTAGCTTTGGAGGTCAGGTGAGATCAGATACCAGGGTGCTATGGCTGCAGATGTATATACTATGAATATATATATATATATATGAATATAAATTTAAAACACTTTTATATATTATAATGTCATATATATCATTTATAATATTATTAATAGTATTTTCTATATAACTTTTTTGTGGGGTCTCTGTATCTAAGACCTTTGAGGATTTATACATTTAAAAAAATTGGGAGGATTCTCTTGCCTTTAGGCTATCACCACTTTTCTTGAGCTTATTGAAGCACATGTGTCACGTGGAAAGAGGCAGTCTTACCAACTTGTGAGTGGCAAGTTTTCAATTTTGTTCTTTCTTTTTCTCTGATTATCTAGACTTTAAGGATATACTCTCTCAGGGTATGGTGTCCAATGGCCCAACATTCATGAGCTGCCCAATGAGAAGTCTCACCACTTCCCGAGTTATTGCAGTGGGTTATGAATCCTCCCACTTGAGTAACTTCACAACAACTATTTTTTCTTATTAACTCACCCCAATGGAACAATATAAAAATAGTACATGAACTTTGATCTCAGTTTTTAAAAATAGTATGCAAATACCTATAGGAAAAAATCCTGGATGGATATTAATGGTACCAGACCCGTTAAAAGTGTTTCATCTGTATCATCTTGTTTAACTTCCATGGCCCCCCAAGGAGGCAGCATACAGAAGTGACATAACTTACATTTACAAAGTAGAGGGAAGGCTTGAATCCAGGGGTTTGCTGTCAGAGCTTGCATGTTAAACAAGTATGTTCGAATGCATTTCCCTTCAATTGCTAATGATGTTCATTTGAATGGTGCGATTATACTGACTTAAATTTTTTCCTTTATACTTTTTTGATGTTGCCCAAGTTTTCAGCTAAATAATGCCAGGCAGTGCAGCATAATAATTAAGAGTCAGGCATTTGGAGCTGGCCTCTCCAGATCTCAATCTCAGCTCTTCTGTTTATTACAGGAGAGGTTATTTCATCTTGCTGACTCTCAGTGCACTTATTGGTATATTATAATAATAATAGCATCTCCCCCATCAGATTTTTGTGAGGACTCAATGGGTTAAATGTAAGTAAATAAAATATGGTATACCATATCCTGCTCTGAGTAGTTTACATATAGCTAATTAAATCATAGTTGAATAAACAGGTAAGCAGACTGCTGAGACTTCAAATAGTCACTTATTTTATTTGTGTGTTATAAATGAGACTGGCCAGAAAGGATCATTGTGGGTTAAGGACAGCTCCTTAGACAGCTGAACACAGAAGTATCTCTCTCATCCCCCAGATAATTTTGAATTATGTTGGGGCTTTCAAGCAGGACAAAGGTTGAGTGGGGAGTTGTTGAGATTGCTAACACTGTAGGGGCCCCTCTTCTGATGGTTTCATTTATCTGGGTCTTGGAGAAGTCTAATTAGAAGCTTAGGGCCTGATTCGAATCTCTAGTTAATGGTAATCCCCTTGTCTCAGTCTTCTAATTACTTCCCTGGGATGAAGGATCCTACCTGGGATAGGGCAGAGACCTCATGCCTATTAAGCAGTGCTCCTAGGGTGGGTGGGGCTTGTGAGCTGCAGGTGTTGGAGATGGCTATTTCTCTGTCCCCCACAACCCCCTACTTAGGCATCAAATTCTGCTCACACTCATCCAGGCTTATAGACTGGAGAAAGATCTCTTGTTCCTGCTGACACGTGAGTGTGGTTGTGGTAGATCAGAAAAAAAATGAACCATGGTCCAGATTGGAAATGCACTTTACAGCCCAAATCTCAGTTATCTAAATGGATTTTCTTTCTGTTTTTTTATAAAGTAGGTTCAAAGCTAAGTATGATTTTTCTGGGAAGTACAATGTGCTAGGGGTTATTACCTTGATTTCTCCCTTGCAGTGATACAGGACTCCTACCATCTTTGGCCTTCCTATATAACATGGGACTGATAATATCTCTCATACTTGATTTAGGTTATTTTTAGTATCAGAAGAGACAAGGTAGATGAGATCACATGGAAAGGCGGGAGACTAGAGATTCTTGTTGAATCTCTAAGAAACTTGTAAGCTTTGTCAAGTATTTGGAATGATTCAGCATGACTTCATCAACATTACAAAGAGATCTAGAAGCTCTAGGAAGGCTCCAAGATAGAGCAATCTCCTTTTTTGGAAAGGTAATTTCTCCATCCTTGGGATTATTCATTCAGGCCCCATAAATGTGATTGGTTAGAAAGAGTCATTGTCAGCTCAGATATCAGCTGTGATGCTAGAGAAGGGATTCTTCTCTGCATGGCAGGTAAATCTTAGATCTCTGGAGTCCAGAGCACATAAAGCTGTTTTCTGTACTTAACTGAGCCCTCTTAAAGGTATGGTAAGTTGAGAGATCTCATTAGGAACTGGTCGGCTGGATGCTGGGTTTGGAGGAATCTCTAAAAAAGTTAGGGGGTGTAGGAACCCAAGCCAGAGCTAAGGAGTACTGACACCCATGTTCATGCTTTGTAAGGCTTGCCCTGTTCAGGAAGTGACATTATCACAACTACTTTCCCCTCCAAATCCCTCTTGAAAGTAGGGAAGTTGATTGGCTCTTTCCACTTTCTGAAAAGCAGGCAGCTTAGTACCTCTGGGATTGGGGATGTGCTAAGATTCTGAAAGGAGGAACATCTTAGGCTGCAGGAAACCTTGGCTCTGGTCACTCCAACCATTCTGTCTGGATGATTGTACCTGCACAAGACTCTCCTCATCTCAGGGCCTCTCTTTCCTTGTCTCTAGGCTGGGAGTAATGCCACTTCATTTGTCTTTAATTTCTCCTTTAATTTCTAAGATTCTACTGCACATTCAGTCTGAGGAGTAGACGAGTCAGAGTGAGCAGAATGTGGGGAAGGAGAAGAGGAAGGGAGTTCTGGTCAGCATTTGAGCAGACTGTATATGCCATTCCAGAGGCCTGGTGTAGGATCATAAAGTGAGGAAGAACCTTAGGATATCAGCTTTTCATGTCACCCTTGTTATTTTAGATAGGCCATCCATAGCTCTAAGGCACCTTGGTGAGTGGTTTTATGCTGTGGTGGAAGGGTATGGGTCCCAGTTCTGCTCTCTTTTCTTCCTAGCCATATGACCCCTGCGCATGTCAGTTAACCTCTCAGTGTCCCACTTTCTTCCTCTGAAAATAGCTTGTTTGAGGGTCAGATGAGATAATGGGTGTGTGATGTTCTATATTGAGAGATTATGTGTAATTTGGAGATTGAGGGAAAAGGTACTCCCTTGCATGCAATAGAACCAACCTCTGTTGAGCACAAATGTTGTGACATTTCATCCCTACAACATTATTGTGGGTTGGATAGTGTCATGACTATCGTAGAATAAAAAACTGAAGTCCGGGGAATTCATGTGACTGGCTGGTATTTGACCTGAATGTGCTGGAACTTCAAAGCATTTTGGTTTCTTGACACCATGTTAGCCCTGGTTTTCTGCTATTTTCAGGGCAAGTATATTTCAAGGAAATGTTTCTATATGATTTTATGAATTTTTATTCACCAACTAGAAAATGATCAGTTAAAGTTATTCCAGACAAATCTCAAGAGAAACAAGGAGTGCTTGAATACAGACTATTTCCACCCATAGTTTGAACCACTTTAAGTATAGTGGAAGGAGATGCCCTATTTTTTCACTATTTAAATATCCTTGGGATCCAAGTCTACTCTGATGTATTCAGTGGTAGCGTAAGCACATTGTACCTCATTCTGTTCCCTTTTTCCTGTTTAAGTCAGCACAGGAAGATGATGCTAATTTGATTAGAGGGGCAGAGGGAGAATCACTGTCACCATGTCTGTTTAGTTCTGCATTTTTTCACTGCTTCACCAGGGTCCAGCATGCTGACTGGGACAGAGTAAATAGGCAGAACATTTATACATTTTTGTTGCATAATTCTAGCTGAGAGCATTCATTACATAACCTTGGGCACATCACAGAACCTTTATGTTTCACCATTTAAAAATAACTTTAAACCTGACTTGGAGGATATAAGTGGATTAGTTTTGCTGAGCTATATAAATACTCTTCAGAGCCATGGCTATATATTTCCTGCAGTATATGCTATTATAAAGCTGATCTCTGGGCACTTACAGAAATCTCTTGCAAGTGTAACTTCTTTACTTTTAGAATAATCTTCCTTTGGTCTTTCTTGTCTGATCCATTGTAGCCCCTTGGTTCTTAGGCCAGAGCTCTCTCTGCTCTAAGATGGCAGATAGAGATTATTAAAGCCTGCTAGGCATTACTTCTTCTGAGACCCCTATTAATTTTCTGAGGATTAGTGTAGGTTTAAGGGAGCAGACATTCTTGAGGTCTTTCTCTGTTAGTTTTGGGATGTGTGAGGGTTACGTATCCTAGGTGTATATCCCATTGGCTGATATAAAAAAATTAGTCTGTGAGCCTTGGGAAGATATAACTAATATGGCAGAAGGGAGACGTAGAGTTACAGAGGTCTACCATGGGAGGATGTAGTCAGGAGAGATCAATCCCTGGAGAAGGACATCATGTTTGGAAGAGTGTCAGGTCAATGCAAAAGAGGAAAACCCTCCACCAGATGGATTGACACAGTGTCTGCAACAATGGGCTTAAACATAAATAAGATCGTTTGCCTGGCACAGAATCGGCAAGTGTTTCGATCTGCTGTACATAGGGTCGCTATGAGTCGGACTTGACTCGACGGCACCTAACAACAACAACAACCACGGGAGGGCCCCTGGAAATGAAATATTTCTATGCCTGATCAACAAATCAACCACAGAACTCTGATACTGTTAAATGCTGATGTTGCTTAATATGGTGGAGGGTGGCAGGTTCAGGACAGCATTAAGGATTTACTTCCTTTGGTGCATTTGGTGCAATATTTTCAACTATTCTACAGACTTCACAGATAGGAAGCTGGTGTTTCAGTGTTATTTTCATGCTTTCCCAGCAAATTAGCTCATCTGTACTGCTGAGAAGCAAAATTTAAAACTAGGGGTCACACACATCCATAATTCTTCTCACCTGGAGATTTTGTGCATTTGCTGTTTTTTTTCCCTAATCTTAACCACTAGGAAGTTGATTGGCTATTGTATGCCCAATTACAAGTCATTCTGGACTGGTTTAGGAATTTAGACTTCATCACACAGCCAGGTGGTTGTTCTTGGAGAGGAATACATTTTGTAGCTTCTCTGAAGATAAACACCCCCTGGGAAATCTTGGTTTTCTTTAAAAATATCTTCTTCCTACTGCAAAACAGACATAGTCAATGCTCAGAATGATCACATGAAAGTGTACGTGACTTAGGACCCCCTCCTTACCCTTCTTCCTGATGTCCACTGTCTCAAAAAGAAGGGCTAGGTAAACACTGTGGATTTTGGTTTAAGATTTCAGGAGCTGGCTGTGGTAGCACAGACCTAGAGATCCACCCAAGCTTTGTATCCTTTGAGTGTCTGCCTTTCTCCATCATTCATGCATACATCAGCCTGATTGAAATTGAGCCACTGTTTGTGTGTTGTCTTTCCAGAACCCATTTGGCAAAGTGCTCTGGTGGCACTGTTACCAGGCTGATGCTGATAGAGCTAATTATTCTGATTATCCTGGCATCCAGCCAATGGGAAATTTTATTTTGTATTTATGTATTCATCAATACTTATTTCCAAAAGAGATTTAAAGTGGTTTATAAAAATGCATAGCATGCAGCAAGATAAAATAAATTAAAAATGAGGAGTGAGTTTTGGCCAAATGGAGAGTATGTGTAGGTGGATGATAATGGCCAGAGTGGGGTTGGTTCACATGACTTTTGTCTTGCAATCCAGATATGCTAGATGGTCCTTGATGAGTAAAGACTCTTCATTAAGAGTTTATCGTAGCAGGGCATGGTGGGGCATGTGTATAATCCAAGCAGAAGGGAAGCTGAGGCTGAAGGATTTGTGCAAGTGTGAGGCCAGCCAGTCTATGTAGAGTTCCAGATCAGCCTGGACTACACAGTAAGACCATGTCTAATATAAAGCAAAATAAAATTTAAAAACATAAAAAAGGAAGAAGGAAGAAGGAAGAAGGAAGAAGAAGAAGAAGAAGAAGAAGAAGAAGAAGAAGAAGAAGAAATGGAGGAGGAGGAGGAGGAGGAAGGGGAGGAGGAGATGATTTATTTTGATGGTAGTCCTAAGTATCTCTTCTACCCTCTCATTCCTGAAGACATGCCATGCAAACAAAAGTGATACTACAAGGAGAATATATACAGCTTCCAACTCAGAATTGGGATCACTGGCCAAAATTCTTAATTAATGTTAATTTCCTCCTTGCCCTAGTATCTAATGCCACAAGGAAAATCCCAGGCATAAAAAAGTGCTCACTACATGGTAACTCTCATTATTACCATACTCATGAGCAATGGGACAATGGTTGGGAACATGATCCTGGACTCTGACAGACCAAGGTTCAAATCCCTGCTTAGTAGTTTTCCTAACCCAAGTTACTTAATATCTGCAACCCCATTTGCCTGTCTATAAATAGGGGTAAAAAGAATATTTTCATTTTAAGATATTGTGAGAAGTAAATGAGGCAGTTCACATGAAATACCTAGAACAGTATATAGCACAGAGTGAGTACTCTCTTAATGTCTGCCATTTTTATCATCAAAAGAGAAGATTACAACAAATTTAAAGGTCTAGTTGGGAACACCTCATTCTTTTCAATGTGTTGAGCAAAAGAGATTGGTTTCATAGGCAAAGAAGAGCTGAACAGCTGGGTATGGTGGCAGACATGTGTAATCTCAGCACTTGGAGGACTGAGGCAGGAGAATCGTGAGTTCAAGCCTAGCCTGGGCTACATAAGTTAGTGGAAACCACTGTGAATTGGAAATTAGAAGTCCTTGTCTTGTTTATTAACTCTGTAACTGTGGGACCATGGCTTAGCCATTTTGAGCATCATTTTATTGAACAATAAAGGGGCAATAAATTAAATTTTTGAATGGCTGAAAAACTTAGTAGTTGAAAAATCATTTCTGTAGAAACTTATATGTCAAGTGTTTGTGTTAGGCACAGTGCGTGCTTCCACGAACTGTATCTTTTACCTCTCACAGAACAGCTGTGCTACATAGCAAGTTCAAGATCAGCCTGGGCTACATAGTGAGTCCCTGTCTCAAAAAAAAAAAAATATATATATATATAAAGAAAGGAAGGAAGCAAGCAGGAGAGAAAGAAAGAAAGAAGGAAGGAAAGAAAGGAAAAGAAACAAAGATGGACAGAAGGAAAGAAAGAAAAGGAAAAGCCTGGGGAGAACAGAAACAGAATGAAAATCAGGTTGGTCATTTTGAAATACTTTCCTTGTAAAGGAAAGAAGGCTACCTTATCATGTAGCTAAAACTGGCCTGCCTGGGGATTTGTCTGTCATCTCTCTCCTGATTTCTTGCAAGGTCAAATGAACAACTCAGTTCCAACTTGGTGATGTGGGATGTTCGCCTGAGTTACTCCACTTTGGTTTGATCTTTTGCATCTAGTGTAGGAACTCAGCCCAAACAATGACCTCCTATACATTTTATTTAACATTATTAATGAATATTGTTTTCTCTTCTCATTAGACTTTTTATTTTTCAGTAATGGGAGGTTGAACTCAGGGCCTTGTGCATGCCTGCTTGTCAAGTGCTTTGCCACTGAGCTGCTCCCCCAGCCCCTTTGTTATTTTCTATGTTGAGATGGGGTCTCGCCAATTTGCTGTCTTTGGACTTTAACGTGCAGTCCTGCCTCAGCCTCCTGAGTTACTGGGGTTATAGGTGTGTGCCATGGTTCCTGGCTTCATTGGACTTTTCAGAAAAGAGTTTGTTTGCATCTCTCAGATTAGCCACGACCTCCACAGGGCTAAAGGGAGAAGAGAGACATCATATCATAGACCAGGACACAGTATCAGAGATTCTTTAAGGAAGTTATCTTGTGTGAGGATGCAGGCTCAGGGATGGGAGATACTTGCTTTAGTGGACTTGAATCCAGGCCTCCAAACATTGTCTTCCTACCACGTGCTCTCTCTGGCTCATCATGATCAACTGCCATTTCCCCACAATGCCTCCTCATCCCCCAGGAAATACCAACTCCCACCAGCAGAGACATAAAGAATCTCTCAGAGCCATGGTGGAAGGAAATGGGTCTTCTGACTTGTGGCTTCCTAGCTGGGGCTGCCTGAAAATTATGCAATGACATCCCACTTTTTGGGCTGAAGTGATGGTCCTCGGTCTAAAGTTAGTGGAAACCACAGTGAATTTGGAATTAGAAGTCCTTGTCTGGTTTATTAACTGTGTGGCTGTAGGACCGTGGCTTATCCATTTTGAGCATCAATTTATTGAACAATAAAGGAGCAATAAATTAAATTTCTGAATGGCTGAAAAACTTGGTTGGAAAATTATTTCTGTAGAAACTTTATATGTCAAGTGTTTGCTCTGTGTTAGGCACAATGAATGCTTCCATGAACTATATCTTTTACCTCTCACGGCATAGCAATGCTATTATTGTCATTTCATAGATGTCAAAACTGGGATGTTAGAGGTCAAGGAGTTAGTCCAAGGTCACACAAACAGAAATGACTCAGGCAGAATTTGGGACAATCTCTGTCTATCTCCAAGACCCATTTTATTAGCCACTGTGCTCTGTTCCTGGGATTCCAGCCTTACCTTCATGCTGGGTGATCCTAGGCTCAGCATGGATCTACGCACCCTAGACTTCTCTCTGTTATTAGGAAAATAACTCTTCTGAAAAAGGTGAATTGAAAGTATCTCAAAAGGACATGAAAAATGCCACATATTTTGTATTTGAGACAGGGTGGGCCGTGGCTGGTGTTTTATGTCATTATTTTAAAAAATTATTTTTGAGTAAACGATGTGTGTAAACAAATGTGAGTAGTTACCTGATCCCCAGCATTTCTGCCAAATGTTGCATTTTCAATGAACCTTTTATGATAGTCTTATTTAATACCTTTCTCTTTACTTCGATACTCCTAATTCCTCACACATTGTAACTTTTTTCCCATGGCACTTATCTTTTAGTATAGTAGAAAACATTTCTTCTTTTTAAAACATACATTGTGGATATGTGGCTCTGCTAGAATGATGGAGCCAGGAGGACAGGGATCTTGTCTGTTTTATTCCAAGCAACAAGGAGAGGACCTGGTACATAGTGAGCTCTCAGCAGATTCCTACTGAATAAATACATGAGTACAGACTCTTTTTTTTCTTAGTCAGGGTGATGTGCACAAACTTTTAAGAACACAGCAAGTCATTGTTTTGGGAGAAGATCAAGATAAGATTTGACCCTAAGAATACGAAAGTGACCTAAATATTTATAATTATCCAGCAACCCAGTGGGGGAAAAAGCACCAGATACTGACCTTTATTCCATTATTAGATGAGCTTTTGCCAGACATTGATCGAAGTTTTACTTTATTATTTATCTTAAGTCCTATGAGTTTTTTCTCAAATTCAATTTGTATTTCAAGGATGGAAAGAGGACAAGTAAAATCACCTTTGAAGTCTACATTCCACATTTTCAATACCCCAAATTATTAGCATCCAAAGGCACAGAGACAGGATTGTCCTAAGACCTGGCAAGAACCCCATCTGGATTAGAGTTCTAACCTCAGTGTGATGATTTTGTCCATTAATGAGCTTTGCAGGCTAATTCCAGAGACGCTTGATTCATGTATCGCACTGACTGATAATGATCTGGCATTAAAAAATGGGACAGGTCCTTGGGAGTAAAAGGGGAATTTGGAAACCAGGCTGTGCTGCTTGGCAGGAACATAAAGGAAGGAAGGAGTGACTTGGCAGGCAGCAGGCTATAGAGGGCCTAACAGCCTTTGCTCTTTATGGCTCTCTATCTTGCATCTGCCTGCATCCATAGCACTGTGGTATCTGATCCCATCATATCTCAGAAGCTAAGTAGGGTCAGGCCTGGTTAGTACTTGGATGGGAAACTGCCTGGGAACACCAGGTGTTGTAGGCTTGGGAGAAGGACCCAGCAACCCACTCCCCCCCAAAATCAACCCACCATTGAAAATCCTATGAATAGCAGAGAAGCACTGACAATAGTGTTTCGCCTGTTGTATGTAGGGTTGCTATGAGTCAGAAAGCAACTTGATGGCACCTAACAACAACAACAACATCTTGTATCTAGGTCCATTGTGGTCATATGCACAACAAAAACAATCCCAAAGAAATGAAAAGTTGGTGTTGAAAATCCAAGGGGCTGTGGACTTGGAGATAAGAAGATTCCAGAATGTATCTAGGAGCATGTCACTCACATTATTCCAAAATTTAGAAAAAGCAATTTCTTACAGTTTCATCATTATTTATTTTTTAGTTGACATTCTTTTAAAGTTATTTATTGTTGGAGACAACAGAGAAAAACAAATTTGATTATGATATTTTACTGAAAATCTTCTCTCATAGCAATTTTCAAATAGGTACTACACTTTTATTAACTATGTTGTGTTGTTGTTAGGTGCTATCAAGTCGGTATCCAACTCATAGCGACACTACATACAATAGGCTAAACACTATTGTCAGTGCTTCTCTGCTGTTCATAGGGTTTTCAATGGCAGATTGATTTTTGGGAGTGGGTTGCCAGGTTCTTCTCCCAAGCCTATAGCACCTGGTGTTCCCAGGCAGTCTCCCATCCAAGTACTAACCAGGCCCGACCCTGCTTAGCTTCCAAGATCTAACGGGATCGGATGCCACAGGGCTATGGCTACAAGCCTTTATTAACTGTAGTCACTCCCAAAACAATTAGTCATTGAAAACCCAATGAACAGCAGAAAAACACTGCCAAATATAGTGCAGGAAAATGAGCCCTCTAGACTGGAAAGCATTCAAGGAATGACTGGGGGAGAGTTGCCTCCTTAAAATAGAGTTGACCTTAATGACAAGAATGGTCCTTGAGACCCCTTTTTGCTGATGTGGCACAAAACAAAGTGAGAAGATACATAGTGGCTGCATCATTGGGCCCCAACATAAAAGGATCATGTGCATGGCCCACAACTGGGTGGTGTTTCATTCTGTTGTACATAGGGTCACTATGAGTTGGATCCAACTTGATGACACCCAAGAACAACAATATAGTGATCATGTTGTACAATACATCTCTTGAACTTACTGAAAATTCCTATCCTTTGACAAACTTCTCCCCTCTCCTCCTATTCCTATGCCTGGTAACCATCATCCCTTTTATTCTCTGCTTATCTGAGTTTAATTTTTCATATTCCACATATGAGTGAAAACATATCTGTCCTCAGGATTTATCTTTCTGTGCTTGGCTTATTTCATTTCATATCATGTCTTCCAGCATCATCCATGTTGTCAAAAATAATAGGACTTCATTGATTTTTATAGCTGAATAGCATTTCATTGTGTATGTATATTACATTTACAAAAAATATGATAAGTGTGTGAATGAGATCATATGCCATGCATAGTATGCAAATTATAAACTTCACAATAATATTGTGACTTTGATATTGTAATCTCATTAAACCAAAAAGGAGGCAGAGGTCCAGAAAAGTTAATAAACTTGCTCAAGTCTGAAGGGATTTAAACCTATAGTTGATTTCAAAGTTAAGTCTTTAATACTATACCACTAGGGTTTGCCCAACAAAGCATTTTCTGGCTTCACATGAAATGGAGATATATATATATATATATATATATATATATATATATATATATATATATATATATAGTGGGCTGGGATTTAGCTCAGTTAGTAGAGCACTGCACTGCAGTCTCTGAGGCCCCAAGTTCAATTCCCAGCACCGCAAAAATGGGAGAAGGACCTGGTTATCCACTCCCAAGGCAGTCCCGAAACAGTCAGCCATTGAAAACCCTCTGAGGGTCGCTATGAGTTGGATACCAACTCGACGGCACTGAACAACAACAACAACAACATATTTCTAATGTAGGACTTGCAGAGGTTTAAAAGTACTCAGGGAATAGAGTTCTAGCACTGGCTTTGCCTGTTTACTAACTATGAAATCTTGTGGAGTGTCTAAGCTGCTTCTTGTTTTTTTTCCTCATATTCTTCTGCCAAAAATGTGAATAACAATATGTGCTTCCAAGGGTTTCAGAAAGATCAAGTGAAATAAAGTTTGTGGGAAATGTAGTGTTTTACAAATCTAGAAGCTCATTATATTACTGAGCAATAATCAAGTCATGGTCATCTTAATTTATCTTCAATGTGACATCATCATCATTATTATTAATTATTATTATTATTTGTTTTGGCAGTTGACCTTGACTTCATGGCAGAGAATGGCACTGGAGTGAGAGAATTTATTCTGATGGGGTTCCAGCTTCGGGCAGAACTGCAGATGGGTTTCTTCTTCGTGTTTCTGGTCTTTTATCTCATCACTGTGGGGGGGAACCTGGGCATGATCATGTTAATTCAGAGTGACCCTCGGCTACAAACTCCCATGTACTTCTTCCTCAGCCACCTTTCCTTCTTGGACCTTTGCTACTCTTCTGCTATTGTCCCTCAGTTGCTTGAGACCTTGGGGACTGATAAAATGGTCATCACCTATGAGCGCTGTGCCACCCAGTTTTTCTTTTTTACACTCTATGCTAGCACTGAATGTTTCCTTTTGGCTGTGATGGCCTATGACCGCTATGTGGCTGTGTGTAATCCCCTCCTCTATTCCACAGTCATGACACCACAGATTCGCCTGGGGCTAGTGGCTGCAGCATATGCGGGTGCCATGATAAATGCTGTGGTCCGCACTGGTTGTACCTTCTCTATCTCCTTCTGTGAAGACAACCATGTAGACTTCTTCTTTTGTGACCTCCCACCCCTACTGAAGCTTGCCTGTAGTGAGACAGGGCCACGGGAACTGGTCCTCTTCCTCTTTGCTTTCTTGGTCATCACAACAAGCATATCAGTGATCCTTATATCCTATCTATTTATCATTCATGCTATTCTGAAGATTCATACAGCAGGTGGCAAATACAAGACTTTCTCTACCTGTGCTTCTCACATGACTGCAGTGGCTCTTTTCTTTGGGACACTCACATTCATGTACCTGAAAGGTAACATGGGCAAATCCCTCTGGGAAGACAAGATTGTGTCAGTATTGTATACTGTGGTCATCCCTATGCTAAATCCGGTGATCTACAGTCTGAGAAACAAGGAAGTGAAGGAGGTTCTGAAGAAAGTTTTCAAAAGAATGAAGGTTTCCTAAGAAGAGTAAGACTTGAACTTCATTAATCTAGAAGTACCTGCAAATCATCCTTTGAGCTTTTGTCTTGTCCCCTTAACATATAAATCAGATCTCATAATTGCAAAGATCCACTGAAACAAAAAAATGTTAGTTTGGATTCCAGAATGTTATTAGCTCTATGACCTCGAGCTAGAAATGCTCGGCTTCAGTTTTCTCATCAGAAAAGTTTCTGCCTTGTTATGATTAAAGGTCAAGAGATGTTTAGCCAAGATTAAGAGAGATGAAATGCCAAAGAGCTTTGTAAATCAGGACATGATATAAAATGTAAGATCTATTTTTCTTACGTTTTCTGGGTATTGTTTAGTATTTTCTCATTTACTTTATTCTTTTACAAAGCTCATTTGTGAACCTAGAATGATGACAAAAGAATAGCTCGTTTCTTACACAGTAAGGCAGTTGAATTCTTTGGCTATGGATGATGGGGTAGATATTGATTTTGACCAAGAAACTTTTCTGAACACTCAGTCATATTCAATTAGATATTTGTCATAGAAAAATACAAGCAGAGCAAAAAATATAAAGAGTGGTAAGGAGATATAGTCTGGGAAGTGTTTAGTTAAGATATGTTAATCTACTTCCCAAGATGTCATAGAGTAAGAGTCCCCAGCCTCCAGGCAAGGACCTGTATGGCAGTTAGTAATGGAACTGCACAGCAGAAGGTGAGTGCTGGGCAAGCAAATGAACTTCATTTGTATTTACAGTCACTGCCTGTCACTTGCATTATTGCCTGAGCTCACCTCTGGTCTGTGAAAAAATTGTCTTCCACGAAACCAGTCCATGGTGTCAAAGGTTGGTTGGGGACTGCTGGCATAGAGGATTAAGACACTGTGGAATGAAAGATGTAATAACCTGTGTCAATTATTAGAAACAATTTGATCTTGATGTAAGGCTTAATAACCTGTGTCAATTATTAGAAACAATTTGATCTTGACGTAAGGCTAAGTCACATTTATTTTATTGTCAGAAGACTGGGAACTATGAATTTATCACCTTTTAATGACCTCCATGTCTGCTAGAGCCTGTAGCTGTCCCACTGTGGCATCTGATCCTGTCAGATCTCAGGAGCTAAGCAGGGTTGGGCCTGGTTAGTACTTAGATGGGACACCGCCTGGGAACACCAGGTGCTGTAGGCTTGGGAGAAGGATCCAGCAATCCACTCCCAAAAATCAATCTGCCATTGAAAACCCTATGAACAGCAGAGAAGCACTGACAATAGTGTTTTGCCTGTTGTACATAAGGTTGCTATGAGTTCGATATTGACTTGATGGCACCTAACAACAACAATCACATATCTACTAGAAATACTACTTGGGAAACATCTCCATGAAGTCCCTACAGTGTTATTCATCAATTCAGCAAATATTTATAGGCTATTTATTATTTAACTTTCATGATATTATATTCAGAATAGAGTAATAAATAAGATAGATATGGTTTTAAGAGAGATTCAGGGTATTTTTTGTTGTTGTTGGAGTACTGAGGGGTTGAACCAGGGCCTCACACATGCTTTTGCAAATGTTTACCACTGAGATGTACCCTCAGACCATATTTTACTTTTCATTTTGAGACAAGGTCTTGCTAAGTTATGCAGGCTGCCTCTGGCCTGGAACTTGTGATCTCCTGCCTTGGCCTCCTGAGGTGCTAGGATTGCAAGTGTGTGCCAATGCACCTGGCTGAATAATTTTTAAAAAAATTTTGGAAAGTGGAACAAAAGAAGGAACATAGGGAATTGTTACACTATTTACTAGGGCTCCGACCCAGTCTCATATGGTCAGAAAACATCTCTCTGAAGAGCTCACATTTACACAGAGACTTAAGGAATAAGCATGCCACAGTCATGAGCTGAAGAGACTATTCCAGAGAGGAGGAGATGCTAATGCCAGAGTCTGTGAAATGGGATGCCTTGAGGAGCCCAGAGAAACCAAGGTGTCTGTACTATGAGTGAGGGAGGCTTAGTGTGAGATGCACCTGGTGAATTCAGAAGAGATAAGACCACAGAACCTTGTCAATTTGTTTAGGGACTTGTGGACTTTATTCCGAGAGGAAGGTATGAAATGGCATCCCTTTGGCTGCAATGTGATGAATGGAGAGGGGATTAGGGGTAGTAGAGATGAAAGGACATTGATTCAGTTGTGTAAGAAACCATTGGTGTATCCCAGTACACAGCATTTGATTTCCATGCAACCACCCAGGCTTCATTTTTGAATACATCCTGGGGTAGAGGAAGTTAAGTGGTGCATGACTATGATGTGGGCTTAGGACTGATTCTTGGAAAAATGGTAAAGCTGGGGAAATATGATTTGGTGGTGCCCACCTTTTCACTGGTGCACATTTACTTCCGTAAAGTGTGACTTTCCTCCATTATATAAAGATCTACATCAATTGTCCCTTCATCAGAATTGTCATATCCCTTAGGGGTCAACACAGTTTTATTAATCTCCTATGGAAAACTGGGTGGTGTCTGTGAGTTTAAGAAAGCATCCCTTAGCCAGGCATGCAGGTGTCCCCCTGTAATCGCAGCACTCAAGAGGCTGAGGGAGGAGGATTGATGTGAGTTTGAGGCCAGCCTGGCCTACATAGTGACTTCAAGCACAGCCTAGGCTACACAGTGAGAGACCTAGCCTCAAAGAACCAAAGGAAAAAAAAAGGAATGAAAAGAAAAGAAAGAAAACACCCCTGGAGGAATTCCTGTGTGTTTAAAGGCAGAAAAAAACCCCAACCAACCAAACAACAACAACAACAACAACAACAACAACAACCCCTTTGAATTGAAAAGCAAAGAAATGAGAAAAATCTTAGACAGGGTTTGCTCTCTTGGTTGTAGTAGGAGTTTCCTACTCTGCTTATAAATTAATAATCTTTGATATATGTACAATATTTGATGTATATATAATTGATTCAGGTATGAACCAAGTGGATAAAAATAAAATGAATTTTTTATGTTTTGGAGACACTTTCTGATTAATGTAGAAGGCACAGGGGAGAATGGATTTGTGTTGCTTTGAAATACACACACACACACACACACGCACACACGTGGAAAATTTCATAAGTTACATAACATGTACCAGGTTCTTGGCTGAGTTTTCCTGTGTCCATTCTTAAAATGAAAAAAAAAAAAAAGTTCTCATTCTTAAAAGAGACTGCACACATAATCTTTAAAAGTAGAATCCAGTCAGCAATCTTGAAATTGTTCTCTTCCCCTCCAACTTTTAATATGTTCTTTTAGAAACTTGGCTTTGAAATTACAACATTTTAGTTGTAATACTTTGGCCTTAATGATATTGAACACGTGAAGAAAGCAAGCCGTCAAAGTCTGAGCTGACTCTTTTAACTCAATACATCAAGAGATCAAAATGCTCTGTTCCTTTTATCACTTCTTGTTGTTTGTTGTTAGGTGCTGTCAAGTTGGTTTCCAACTCATAGTGACCCTACATACAATAGGCAGAATGATATTGTCACTGCTTCTCTACTATTCATAGGGTTTTCAATGGCAGATTGTTTTTTGGGAGTGGGTTGCCAGGTCCTTCTTCCAAACCTACAGTACCTGGTGTTCCCAGGAGGTCTCCCATCCAAGGACTAACCAGGTGCAACCCTGCTTAGCTTCCAAGATCTGACCGGATTGGACACCACAATGGTACAGCTGCAGGCCTTTTATCACTTAGAACAACATTAATACTTTAATTGTGGCTTCCTACTTTTATATATGTTAGTTTGAATGAGTGAGTGTTGGTGTAAAGCCAAATTAACTAGATTATCATCACAAGTGAAGTGTAGGGGAAAAACGAATGTAATCCACAAAATACATCATTTAGGGCTTCTGGCTTCTAGAAGTGTGTATTTATGAATTTACTTTTGTGTATGGTTATGAATATGGTCTGGGAGAGTCACAATACCATGAATAAAAGCAGAACAATCACAATTTTTTGTCATGTGGATCAATATAGAGCAGATTTATGCCCTCCTCCTTGCTCGAATCCTATTAATCTAACCTATAAGGAAAGGAAAAACGCCATCATAGCCATGTACAAATGGCTAAAAGAACAGAACTGCTCAAGACCCAACAACACCATTCCCTTTGTATTTCCTCTAACTTAAACAATTATTCATTCATTCATTCATTCACTCAGCAATAGGGGGCAAAAATAGAGGGCAAAGGGAAGGAAGCATTTTAGTTAAAAGTCTTTTATTGGCGATGGAGTTCAAAGAAGTTATGGTAGCTTGAGGTGCTGAATTTAATTTTGCCTGATGCTAAATTCAAACCTCAAATAATATTTTCTCCTGAATCTTACTTCTATACAATGTGTTTAGAAGGATGAATCACTAGGAGGTTGGGAATAGTTCACAGAAGCTGAAAGAAAAGTAGGCTGCCTGCTTCCCTGTGGTGGAGTTGCAAGGTTGCGTGTGGCGATCAAGATGCTTCATGGACATTATACAATTGATCCTTTTTAATCCTATTGGGAAAGAAAATCTCAGCTCTTTCCACTTATCTCTTCTTCAAAAGTCATGAAGTTTTCTGAAAATAGTTGAAAAGAACATTGTGTCTGTTTTGTTTTCTCAATGTCTTTGTCCCTATTTAAAATATAACAGTGTAAATATAAAAATACAAAATGATGACAAAATTACTAAAAATTACCTTTTTTTGGTGATGGAACAAATATATGAACTCTTTCTAACTCTACACTTGCCAAATTTGCTTCCTTAGGTCTTAAAACTCCCCCTAAAGGTATTATAGAAAGAGCCTATCCACACATATTGCTTTATAGATTCCCTACAGACAGAACCTACAATAATTAATTAATTAATTCAATAAATTAATTCTTTAGTTAGGGGATGCTTATCCTGGGCATTGTTCTAGTAGTTTTGAAGCTACTTAGAATCTACATTAATGAAGAAAATAGACAAAAGTAAATCTTTGTCCACGTGAATCTTACATCCTAATGGAGGAGATAGATGAGAAATGCTGAACATAATAAATAAGTAGATATTATCATAAATAATATAATATTTTAAAATACTTTAAGTGCTATGGTAAAGGTGAGACATTCATCTTACAACCTAGGTGAATAATTTTCCATATTAGAGACACTGGAATGAAGTCCTAGTAAGTAATTATTTCCTTTCTTCTTGTTCGGTGCTGTCAAGTTCGTGTCTGACTCATAGTGACCCTATGTACAACAGGTGAAACACTATTGTCAGTACTTCTCTGCTATTCATAGGGTTTTCAATGGCTGATTGTTTTTTGGGAGTGGGTTACCAGGTCCTTGTCTCAAGTCTATAGCACCTGGTGGTCCCAGGTGGTCTCCTGACTAAGTACTAACCAGGCCTGACCCTGTTTAGCTTCTGAGGTCTGACAGGACTCCACAGTGGTATGGCTGCAGGCATTTCCTTTCCAAGGTGAATATAATCTCAAATAATTAATTTGATCCAACATTAATGGAGTTTGTTCTATGTTTCAGACACCCTAAGGGTGATGGGGACCAATACATTAGTGAAAAACATTACTGGACTTAAAGGATAGATAAGTCCAGATACAATATTAGTGGGTGCCTTCAATACTCCACTCTTATCAGTAGATAGAACATCCAGAAGAAAATCAACAACAAAAATAAGAGGTAAACATCAAAATAGCTAAAATGGACTTAATAGACATCTACAGAATATTCCACCCCAAAGATACAGAATATACATCTTTCTTGGCAGCCTATGGAACTTACAGTAAAACAGATCAAATTTTAGGGCATAAATCAAGCTTTAGCAAGTATGGAAAAATCAAAATAGTTTTGTGTATCTTATCAGACCATAATGGAATAAAACTAGAAACGAATATCAAGAGAAATTACATAAACTATATAAATAGTATATAAACTAAATAAATAGTATATAAATAGACAAGGAACAATATACTCTTAAATGATCAGTGGGTACTTGAAGAAATCAGAGAGGAAATTAAAAAATTCTTAGAATCAAATGAAAATGAAAACATAGCCTACCAAAACCTTTGGGATATAGTTAATGCAGTTTGGAGAAGGAAGTTTATACTATGAGTGTCTATATTAAAAAATCAGAGTGGGCTCAAATAAATAACTTAGTGATGCACCTCAAGCTCTTATAAAAACAAGGATAAACAACCCCAAACCAGTAGACAGAAAGGAAGAATGAAGATCAGAGCAGAAATTAATGAAATGGAGACTAGAAAAACAGTAATAAGAATTGATGAAACAAAGAGTTGGTTCTTTGAAAAGATAAACAATATTGCCAAACCATTAGCCAAATTAACCAAAGGAGAGAGAAGACTCAAAGTTAGAGATAAAAAGGGAACATTAAAATAGATATAAACAAAATCCAGAGAATCATTATATTCCAAAGAACCAGAACACTGAGATGGTTAAATTTCTAGACACATACGCTCTGCCAAAATTACATCAAGAGGATATAAGCAACTTAATCAGACCTATAATAAACAGTGATATTGAAGCAGTAATTAACAATCTCCAAACAAAGAAGAGTCTAGTACTGGATGGATTCACTACTGAATTCTACAAGACCTTTAAAGAAGAAATAGCAGCAATGCCCCTCAAACTACTCCATAAAATACAAATAGAAGGAACAGGACGACAGTCATTTCTTGAAACCAGTGTTACTCAGATACCAATACATCAGAAAAGAAAAAATACAGGCCAATTTCCCTGATGAATCTAGAAGTAAAAATCCTTAAATAAAATAATAAATAAATAAATAAATAAATGAATAAATAAAATATTTGCAAATTGACTTCAATAACCCATAAAAAGATCATACACTATGATCAAGTTTGTTTCATTTTAGGGATGCAAGGATGGTTCATATGCAAGGCAATAAATGTAATTGTTGCTGTTGTTAGATGCCTTCAAATTGGGTTTAACACATAGTGACCATAGGTACAACAGAATGAAACACTCCCAGAAACTGTGCCATGCCCTACACAATGTCAGTGCTTCTCTGCTATTCATAGGGTTTTCAATGGCTGATTATTTTGAGAGTGGGTTACCCAGTTGTTCTCCCATGTTTGTGCTGAGGATTGAACCCAGGGCCTCAGAGAGTGCAAAGCAACACTCTATCATCTGAGCTAAACTCCAGCCCCAATAAATGTAATACAGTATATTTTGGAAACAAATCACATGATCCTATCAATAGATTCAGAAAAGACCTTGATAAGGTTCAACATCCTCTTGTGATAAATGCTTTGTAGAAATTAGGGATTGAAGGAACATACCTCAACACAACAAAGGCAATGTATGAAAAAAACCTACAGCCAACATCATATAAACATGGGGCAACTGAATTCACTTCCCTTAAAATCAGGGACAAGACAAGAATGTCCCGTGCATTGTTGTTCAATGAGTAATTGAATTATTAGCCACAGCAATAAGACAAGAAAAGAAATAAAAGGGATTAAAATAGGATAGGAAGAAGTCAAATTATACATATTTGCAGACAATATAATCCTATACTTAAAATACCCTAAAGAATCCACCAGAAAATTCTTCAAGGAGACAAGCACTTTCAGCAAAGTAGCAGAATACAAACATAACATATGTAAATCAGTATCTCTTCTGTATACCACTAATGACCAGGGGAGACAGAAACCAGGAAAACAATCCCATTCACAATACCTTCAAAACAAATAAAATACCTGAGGACAAAACTAACCAAGGAAGTTAAAGATTTCTACAATGAAAACTTTAAAACACTAAGGAAATAAACTGAAGCCACTAGAATGTGAAAAAATCTCCCTTGGTCATGGATCAGAATTAATATTGTGAGCATGGTTATATAACTGAAAGTATTCTACAGATTTAATTCAATCCGCCTCAAAATCCCAATGACATTCTTCATAGCAGTAGAGAAAACAATCCTAAAATTCGTATGGAAGCACAAAAGTCCCAGAATCGCTAATGCAATCCTGAGCAGAAAGAACAATGTAGGGGGTACTACAATTCCTGGTTTCAAATTATACTATAAAGCCATAGTAACAAAAACTGCATGGTACTTGCACAAAAACAGATATGTAAACCAATGGAACAGAATTGAGGATCCGGAAAAAAAATCCATGCAGCTGCAGCCACCTGATATTCAACAAAGATAACAAAAATGTGTTAAAGAGAAGACACTTTCTCCAACAAATGGTGCTAGGAGAACTGGATATCCTCATGTAGAAGACTGAAACTAGATAGCTTTCTCTCACCTTGTACAAAATCAGTTCAAAATGGATCAAAGGCATTAATGTAAAACCCTAAACTTTGAAACTGCTAGAGAAAAACATAGGGAAAACGAGACATAGGCATAGGCAAGGATTTTTTGAATGGGACCCCAATAGCATGGGAATCAACAGCAAGAATTGACAAATGGGATTGTATGAAGTTTAAAAGCTTTTGCACAGCAAAGGATACAACTATCAGAGTGAAGAGACACCTTACAGAGTAGGAGAAAATCTTTGCCAGCTACCTATCAGATGCAGGATTCATATCTAGAATATATAAAGAGCTCAAAAAGCCACACACTAAAAACTGAAGTGTCCAATCAAAAAAATGGAAAAAGGAACTGAACAGAGACTTCTTAAAAGTAGAAATAGAGATGGCTAACAATCATATGAAAAAATGTTCCACATTCTTGCTAATGCAAATCAAAACTACATTGAGGTATCAGCTCACTGCAGTCAGAATGGCTAGCAAATCCAAAACAACAGCAAATGCTGGTGAGGATGTGGGGAGAAAGGAACACAACTACACTGCTGGTGGGAATTCAGGTTGGTGTAGCCACTAGGGAAATCAGTTTGGAGGTTTCTCAAAAAACTGAAAATAGAACTAACATATGACCTGGCTATTCCACTTCTGGGTATGTATACAAAAGCATATAAATCAATATATGACAGAGATACCTTCTCATGCATGTTTGTTGAAGCATTATTCACAATAGCCAAGGTTTGAAATCAACCTAGGATTTCATCAACTGATGAGAGGATAAGGAAATTGTGCTATATATACATCATGGAGTTTTATTCATCCTTAAAGAAGGACAAAATCACACATTTGTTAGAAAATGGATGGAACTAGAGATTATTATTTTAAGGAAATAAGCCCATCCCAGAAGACAAACAGCACATGTTTTCTCTGATATGTAGATGTTAGACTTCAATATATGTTCAGTATTAAAATATATATGTATGAATGCAGAAGGGGCCATTCAAGGAAAGATAGTAGATTAATAAAAGTGGGAGGGGCAAGAACAAGGATAATGGGAGAAAGGAAAGGAAATATCACATATTTTGCCTGTAAGACAATATTAGACTACACACACACACACACGCACCAGGCAAGTAGAAGGGGGACCATTGGTGGGGTGGGAGAGAAAAGAGAGGGAAGTAATATGAGGGTAATGGAGAAGGTGAACATGAGGAATGTACAATGAAATGCATGCATGGGCATGTCATAATGAGACTCAGTAGTTACACACTAAAAATTACTTATAAAATAAGATTACTTGGAAAAAAGAACCCCAATACTTCTTACTAGTGAATAATCTGGTATGGTATGTATATATCACATTCTGTTTATCCTGGCATCTGTTGACGGAACCTTGAAATAGTTTCCACTTTTCAACTGTTATGAAAAATGCTGTTATAAACATTGCTGTGTTGTTTGGTGCTGTCAAATCAGGTCCAACTTATGGTGACCCTAGCTCAGCTGGTTGAGTGCTGCTCTGTGCTCTCTGAGGCCCTACGTTTGATCTCCAGAAAACAACAACAACAACAACAACAACGAAGGACCTGGCAACCCACTCCTGGAACTAACCTTCCTGAGACATCAGCCATTGAAAACCCTATGAAGAGCAGAGAAACACTGAAATAGTGCTGGGCATGGGCATGGCAAAATGTAAAGGAGTGTTTCATTCTGTCATACGTAGGGGCAGTATGAGTCAGATCCAACTTGAGGGCACCCAACAACAACAACATATTATTATTATTATCATCATTATTATTATTACTTTCTTAAACTCTTTATTTCTTTCACTGTTTCTTTTTGATTTTGTTTTGTTCTCTTGTACATAGGGTCCCTATGCATTGGATCTAACTTGATGACACCTAACAAGAAGTTATAAACATTACTGTATCAATATTGATTCATATCACTGTTTTTAATTCTTTTGGGAGTATTCTTAAAAGTGAAATTATTAGATCATATAGCATGGCTATGTTCAACTTTGTGAGAGGCCACCTTGTTTTATTTTTTTTATAACAGCTGCACTATTTTACATTTCCTCAATTCCCAGTACCAAAAAAATGGGAGAGGGGCCTGGCAATCCACTCCCAAGGCAATCCCGAAACACTCAGCCATTGAAAACTTGATGGGGGTCGCTATGAGTCAGATACCGACTTGACAGCACCTAACCACAACAACTGGCAATATACAAAGGATCTAATATTTCTCACATCTTTATCAACACTTGGTTTCTATTTTTTGATAGTACCTATCCTAATTACTATAAAGTGGCAGCTCACTGAGGATTTTTTTCATTTTTTTATTAGTATTTTTTTTTTTTGCTAGTGTACAATGTAATGGGTTTCATTATGACATTTCCATACATGCATATCATTGTACATTGCTCATGTTCCCCTACTGAATTACATTTCTCTAATGACCTGGCAACCCACTCCCAAAAATCAATCCACCATTGAAAACCCTATGGAAAGCAGAGAAGCACTGACAATAATGTTTCCCTTGTTGTATGTAGGGTCGCTATGAGTTGGATACTGACTCGACAGCACCTAACAACAACAATAATGACTAGAGATGTTTAGAATTTTCATCTAATTATTGGCCATTTGAATCTCTTTTTTGGAGAAATGTCTTTCAAACTCTTTGCTCACTTTGAAATTGGGTTGCTTATTTTTTGTCATTGAGTTTTACAAGTTGCATTATATGCTGGATATTAAACCTTTCAAGATACATGATTTGTAATTTTTTTTTCTTTTTTTGGTACTTGGGAGTTGAGCCCAGGGCCTCACACATACTTTGCAAGTGCTCTACCAGTGTCCTACACCTGTAGCCCATATTTTATTATTTTTTAATTTTGAGTCAAAGTCTTTCTAAATTACGTAGGCTGCCTCTGGCCTCAAACTTGTGATCCTTTTACCTCCATCTCCTGAGGTGCTGAGATTCAGGCATGAGCCACTGAGGCCAGCTGATTTGTAAATATTTTTGCCCATTCTTTAAGCTAAGTTTTTACTTTGTTCATAGATCATTTGATACACAAACTTATTAATTTTGGTGAGGTCCATTTTTTCTATTTCTACTTTTTTTTTTTTTTTTGCAGTACTAGGAGGTTGAACCCAGAGCCGCATACATACATGCTTTTGCAAGCTCTCTACCACTAAGCCACACCCTCAGCCCATTTTTTCATTTTTATTCAGAGACAGGGGTCTCACTAAGTTATTCAGGCTACCTCTGGTCTTGGTCTTGTAATATTTCTGCCTCTGCTTCCTGAGTTGCTGGGATTACAGGTGAGTGCCACCATGCCTAGCTATTTTTACTTTTGTTTCCTGTATTTTTGTTGTCATTAAAGTCATTGGCAAATATGATGTCATGAAGCTTTTCACCTGTATTTTGTCTAAAATTGGTATAGTTTTGATTCTTATATTTAGTTATTTAATGAATTTTGACTTAATTTTTGTATATTGTGTAAAGTAAAACTCCATTTTCATTCTTTTGCATGTGGTTGTCCAGTTTCCCTAGCATCATTTATTGAAGAAAGGCCCTCACCCAACTTTCACTGAGCTTTTTCTATACAATGAGAAGAGATACGGTGTAAAAAGTTACAGGATTAAGAGGGGAGGGTTCTCAACTCATCTTCAGGCCCACACTTTTTACTTCTTATTTATCATTGGTTTCTTTTTGCCAAGGAGCCTATAAAGTCAAGAATGGTTACATGATCTCAGGAACTGAGGTACCCTACCTCAGGTCTCACAGCTAAATAGCAAGTGTGTGTTAAAGTTGCAGCATAATTCACAATAGACAAGATATTGAATTCATCTAAGTATCCATCAGTAAGTGAATAGATAAAGAAACTGTTGTACATGCCCGCCGCATAGACACTGGAATGCTATTAAGCACCAATAATTCCTGTCATGTGAGACCATGGATGAACTTGGAGGACATTATGTTATGTGAAATAAGCCAAGCACGGAGGGAGAAATACCAAATAATGTCACTTATATATATTAAAAAATTGACATTATACATGTAGAGAGTAGAATGGAAATTACTGAGGGGGTTATAGGGTAGCATGGAGGAGATAATTGGTCAAAGGATACAAAATTTCAGCTAGAATGGAGTAAGAAGTTCAAGAGATCTATTGTATAACATGGAGACTATGTTGTTAGGTGCCGTCCAGTCGGTATCCGACTCATAGCGACCCTCATAGGGTTTTCAATGGCTGAGTGTTTTGGGATTGCCTTGGGAGTGGATTGCCAGGCCCTTCTCCCATTTTTGTGGTGCTGGGAATTGAACTCGGGACCTCAGAGACTGCAGCGCAGCGCTCTACCAACTGAGCTAACTCCCAGCCCATGGAGACTATAGTTAACAACATATTATATACTTGAAAATTGTTAATAGAATTTTTTTGTGTGTATGTGCCACTGGGGAGTTAAATCCAGGGCCTCCCACATGCTTTGCCAGTGCTCCACCACTGAGCTACACCCCCAGCCCATTTTTCACTTTTTATTTTGAGTCAGGGTCTCACTAAGTTACACAGGCTGCCTCTGGCCTCTAACTTGCAATCCTCCTGTCTCTATCTCCCAAGCAGCTGGGATTATAGGCATGCACCGCTGTGCCTGGCTTTGCTAAGACAATATGTGATGTGGTGGATATTTTAACTAGCTTAATCATCTCACAATCTATACATCTCAAAACATTATGTTGTACAATATAAATATGTACAGATTTTATGAGGTTTTATTTTTTAAACATTGCTTTGAGAAGTTGGTGCTGCATAATTCACTTTTGTAGCTTACCTGTGGGAATGGAACCCCTCAAAAGAGTTAAATTCAAGTCTGCAGGGGAGTGAAAGATAGCTTGAAGAACAGTTTCCAGTGTGCCTTGTCTTTCCTAATAAAATGATGTAAACTATTCTCTTAGGAGTTTATGGGGCTGCACAGATGTGCATGTGCAAGCACTGGGTAAGGCATGTGAGGTGAAAACACTGGGAGATCACAGTTCTAGTGGGTATTATCTCACTATAAACACGAGCAACAACCGGTTCTTGCTGAGCAAAGACATTTCTAGAGTATGCAGCTAGTGATTGAATGTCTAATTTGCATTTGTCTACCTTACATTGAACTACCTTAGGCATCAACACAACTGGCGTTGGCTCTTCTGTTGCTCAGCTTCTTTGGTTGCCCCACTGCTTATAGTTCTTTCCCACCATCGACAAAAGGGAACTCCTGGACAAATAGCATTGCACATCTATCAGGAACCTTTGTGGAGGGACTGCTGAGTTAACCACCATTGATTCTTTTCCTAGGAGATGTGTGGGACAGGCCAGAGCAGTGGTCTTGAGTTCCTGGAATTATAGATGTGGTTGAATCAAGAGGTTTGGTGTGAAGATCCAGGGAGTTGCAGGTGTGAGCTAGATCTGGAAGCCATGATGTGACTGGGACATAGGTAGGGTGAGAGAATGAAGGATAGGAACAATTAAAATCGCAGAAGGAGAACCTTTAAAGTTAGCAAATTGCTGAATTTCCTGTGGAAGGGCTGTTTCAATGTGCAGTGAAGGAAAGCCCTGGTTTCTGTACACTCTCACAACATCGAGGTGCATTCATTTCAGAATATTTCAGAATATGATGAATATTTACTTGGAAAGTATCTCATTATTTTAATTTGTGTATATCTGATTATGAGTGAGGCTCAAAGTTTTCTCACTTGGTTGCACCATTTACATTCCCTTTGCACATTTTACAGGCTTTGCTGATTGGTTTTAAGAGTAATTTATATATTAGTGAAATCAGCCCTTGTTGTTTGTGTTGGAAATATCTTCCCAAGTTTGTCTTTTGAGTTTTCTAATGGTGTTTTTTGCCCCCAAAATGTTTAAATTTGCTGTAGTTATTTTTACCCATTTTTTTCTTTTTGCCTTCTATGTTTCATGTGATTAGAAATCTTTCTAAGATGATTAAATTGTGTGCCCTATTTCCTATTAGGTTGGTTACAATGTCCTTTTTTGTATCTGTGTCTAAAATCTTGAATGCATCTTGGAATTTATTTCACACACGACTGTGCAAATTTACATTTCTTGTGAGATTGCTTATCAATAGGGATCTGATCTTCGGAAGGGTAGATACTGAGACTTTGCTCTCGCCAGTTGATGCTGGAGCCTGGCACAGTGCCTGGTGCCTGGAGGATGTGTAATGAGCTCTTTTTAAATTAGTACGCAGAGAAAATTCTAGAAGCTGGAGGGATGAGCTGAATCTATCAGGAAGAAATCTTCATTTCTGGATTTTATACTTTAAAAGGAACAAAAACAGAGTGGAGCATAGTTAGAAAATAAAAATGAAGAAGATGAAGGAACCAGAAGCTAATATAGAGGAGGCACTGAGATGCTCACTCTAGAGGAAACCCATTGGGGAAGTCTGCTCCTTTGTCCAAAGTTGAGGAGATAGATGCTTTGGCTTCCAGGCTTTAGGGGAGAGCTCTGCAAGGAGCTATTCAAAGAGAGGGCATGGATTGTCTTTGGAGATGGTGAGGATTCTGTGCTTACAAGGGCTTAAGCATAGACTTACGAGAGTCTTTGGGGTGCAGTAGAAGATTCAAACATCAGGAGCCAAGTAACTGAGCAATGTGGTCTACAAATAATCCAATAGAAGGGTGGGGAGTCCTGAACAGGAGAGCCCCCTCCTACAGGAACAACCACCTCTGAGCTCCAACCTGGTGTTTCCACATGTCATTTTTTTTTTGTTTTGTTTTGTTTTTGTTTTTGGAGAAGTTTGAAACTGAATTTTAAAAATGAGAAGATTTTTAATTTTTAAAATCCTTCATGGGACAAATAAACTTACCTGATGTCTTGATTATCTCACGACACACTGTTTTGCAACCTCTGGTTCAGATGAAAGGAAATTGTACAATGAATATAGCACAGTTTGTGGACCAGACGGCCTTTCAAAATTTTTCTAACCTTGGCTTTCTGATTTCCTGAGCTATGTAAGTATGAGGGATTATTAATAATGCTACTAGAATATGACTCAGTATATGAAAAGGGTAGGTAGGATGGAGGAAGAATTAGGATTTGTGGAAGGAAGACTGTCGGGAATTAGTGTGCTCGTTACAATCGCTCATTATTTTATGCAAATAAATATTAATTGCTGATAATAATAGAGGGTGGGGAAGTAATATACACAAGCCTTAAGAGGAAAGGAAGAGCCAGGAAGTATTTAGAATGGTAATAAAGAGATAGAGGTAGAGGATGAAAGCAATTTTGGACTGAAACTTGGTGTTTAGGAAAGGACATTAAGCATCTGAGCACTTTAGTTGGAGCCCAGTGAGTGGCCTGGAGACACAAAGTCTTCTGAATATAGCATCATTCACTAATAATTGGAGTGTTTTGGCTTAGCAGTAAAAATCAATGCTGCAGATATTTTGTTCTGTGATGAAGCTGAAAGAGTTGGAAAGGCATGGAGATTTTTATGACGTCTAAATCCTTCATGATTTTGTTGCATCTTTATAACTGTGATTGGAGATGGCTGAGCACACAGCTCAGGCAACAGGCTTTCCTTCCCATGGCACTTGGGGCCTGAGTGTTTCTCTTCATTGCAGCTCTTGGCTACCCTTTCTGGGAAATGTTCAGGAGGAATTCTTGCAGTGAAGTCAGACACTCTAGTGCCTATGTAGGATGAGGTCCTGCCTGGTGTGACCCACAGCTGTGCAAAGTAATGTAGTAGGTGCTGTAAGAGCCCCTTAGTCCTGACAGACCCAGCACACAGCCCCTGTGGGATTCCACCTGCAAACACCAGCTATTCTTTTTCTGAAAATTTTCTCTGACCATCAGCTTGGCAGGATGGGAGTTCAGGCCTTTAGAACAGAACTCAACGATGAATTATGGGTAAATTCCTTGATTCCTCATTCCCGGGATGGGCCAACCCTGTCTCCCATTCTGTCTCCCAGAGGGATAAGTGGGTTTGAGTTCCAGTTAACAACGTGACAAAATGCTTGCACACATGGCCTGGTCAGGCTTCCTTCACTTCTCTGTCTCATGTGCTCAGTTCACCAGCTGCACCTCCTGGGATCACCTCCCACATAAACCATTTGCTCCCAACCCCCTGTCTCAGGGTCTAATTCTGGGAAAGCCCAACCTACCTCAAGCTAGAAGAAACTTGCTATGCAAGCAAATTGAGGGGACTTAGAATTCCTGGGTTATTGGTTGAATTATGTCCTCACCAAAATTCATTTGCTAAAGTTCTAACTTCCAATGCCTCAGTATGTGGCTTTATTTAGAAATAGAATATTTACGGAGGCAATCACTTAAAAATAAGGTCATTAAGGTTGGCCTGAAGCCAGTATCACTGGTATCCTTGTATAAAGGGGAAAGACACAGAGACAGACAGTGCAGAGGGAGGCTTGGAAGAGGAGAAGACAAGACAAAGAGATGACTGGACAGATCCTTCCCTCACAGCTTCAGAAGGAAACAGTCTTACAGACAACTTGGTTTCAGACTTCTGGCCAACACACCTGTGAGGCGGTAAATTGTTTAAGTCATCCAGTTGATAGTACTTTGTTGTTTCAGTGACCTGGTTGGTAGTACTTAGTTATTGCAGCCATAGCAAAACAATACATCCTGAAACCTGTTGAGACTTCCTATTGCCCAAGGCATTATACTGGGCATTTTATACACATTCCCCCAAGTAATCCTCACAATAGCCCTTTGAGATAAATGCTGATAATAGCTGCCATTTATAGACAGGGAAACAGAGGCACAAAGAGGTGAATAAATTTGTACACATAGCCAGCAGTAGAGCTAGGATTGGATTTTGATTTCAACTAGCATCAAGAGACTTTACTTTATTACCACTTCTTTCCTGTTGCTCATTATATGCCTATATAGGATTGGATGTTGGCAGTTTGCTTTCAGAGCTGAAATCTTAGTCATTGTGAAGCTCATCTCCCAGTACACTGGGCTCTTTTATCAGGATAGGGTGTTAGTTGTTTGCTTTTAGTTGCTTCTTGTTGTTGTTGTTAGAAGATGGTAATTTTAAAGTCCTGTATTAGTCAATGCTCTCCAAGGAAATAATAGAAGATAGGTTTATATCTATATAATTATCTCTGCATGTATATTGTATAGATGTATCTATGCATATCCATCTGTCTATCTGTCTATCTATCTATCTATCTATCTATTTATCTATCATCTATCTACCTACTTATCTATTTATCTATCTCTCTGGAGAGAATTCTTTTAAGGAATTGGCTCATGGGATTGTGGAGGCTGCTAAGTGCAATCAGCATGACAGTGCTGCAGGTTGTAGATCTAGAGAGACGATGGCATAATCTTTTTTCTGAAATTAATTTGGTGGTGGAATTCTTCCTTCTTTGAGAAACCTCAATCCTTTCTCTTAAGGTCTTCAACTGATGGACTGAGGCCCATCCCCATTATGGGCATTATGCTTGACCCAAAGTCAGCTGGTTTAAATGTTGATCATTTCTGGAACATATCTTCACAGCAACATTTTGACTGAAGTTTGATTAAATAATTGGGACCCACCACTCAGCCAAATGGACACATAAAATTAACCATCTCAGTTCACTTAAAGATTGTGTGGAGTAGCAACTTTTCACTCTCAGAGTTGGGCAAGTACGAGGTGAGCACCTGAGAGTGAGCACCTCTTTGTATTCTGTGTCTCTACCTCATTCTGGTTCTGCTGTCCATGAAAGATCCAAGATTTTGTCTTTAACCTGGAACTTCTGGTGGCAGTATTGACTGGCATTCAGATGGACCAGAGTTTGAATACTGCCTCCATCATTCCACGAGATCTTGGACAAGCTGCACAACATTCTGAGACTCGGTTTCCTCAACTGTGTAATGGAGAGAATGACATCACCTGCTTTTCAGGGATGTTGTGAAGTGACAGAATATCAAATCAGACACAAAAAACCACAAGGGTGTGATTTTTCATGACAATTTTTCTAAAATTATAGCAGGTGGGTTTTTAAAGCATGTTTTAATTAGAATGGCCAAGTTTGCCTTTCTTCTGTGGATCCCTTGATGCTAAGTCTTGATTTGTAGAGCCCAGAAATCCAAACAAATAAAAGACACATTACTGTTCTCAAGTTCCATACAGAGGGAAAAAGACTTGTGTGCATGGAGTAGTACCATGAGAGAATCTGCGAGGGACTACTATACTGAATGAAAGAGTCTTTATGTTCACTCATTAATATAGGACGAGGACTCTCTCAAAAACACTTTGTTAGCAGTTAGTTCAAATCATGAGCTGATGTGTAGGTAAGAAAATAGAAATTCTGTAATTTAGCCTTTCCCCTAATTTAGATAGTAATATCTTATGATACTAAAAAATATGCTTAGTATTTCTGCCATATTATAGATATTTTTCTCATGGCCATATGGCTTAAACATATTTTATTTCACTTTATATAATAAACACATTACTTAACAATTGGGACATTTTAGTAACAGTTATTTTAAAGACAATGGAAAATTTCTGAAATATGTGTCTCCATTTCTCTCTGTATCTCCATCATTTTCCATCTCTTTTCCTCTTTATGTCAATCAATCTATCTATTCACTTTTTTTGGTCTCATTTCCCAGAAAGCTGAGCCATTTGATAGACTCCACACTTTGTGG
Organism: Pedetes capensis; assembly: GCA_007922755.1. Taxonomy (NCBI): domain Eukaryota; kingdom Metazoa; phylum Chordata; class Mammalia; order Rodentia; family Pedetidae; genus Pedetes; species Pedetes capensis. The sequence goes on from VMDO01004555.1 coordinate 110,583, forward strand.
TTGCAGAATAGCCTAGTAAACTGTCAGAGCATGAGAAATAGAGAGTCTGTGGATGCTGGTAAACAAGAAAGTTTGAACTTCCTTATAGGATATTAAGGCATATTTGGTAATAATATGAGTCAACCTCATGCCTTGGGGTATATGGCTTCAGTTCTGAGGGTAAAGACCAAAACCCTGAACCTGTGAGACCCTGTATAATTCAGCTCCAACCAATAGTTACATTTGCCTTGCAGTATACTCCCTTAACTGAGGCCTGGCCCTCCTGGCTCCTTTTAGTCTCCAAATACATGACCTCAGCTAATTCTTCTTCAGGACCTTCTCAGGTCAGCCACTCTGCTATTTCTGTTCACTTTCTTACCAGGGTTTGCTGTTACTGGCATTGGATCTCAGCTCACTTCTTCAGTAATCCTCCTAGGACTTCTCTGGTGAGGTCATGTGAACCTCTTCTTCTCTCTCATAGCTTCATATGTCTCTCTTTTGTAGCTTTTAACAAAAGTGTAATTTTACATTTTGAGTGATTATTTAATATCTGTTTCTTCAACTGGGTTATGAACTCCACAAAGGCAGATGCTTTGATCCTTTCAGCCGTCACAGAACCCTTATCCTTCAGTAGCTAAATAAAAGTTAAGAAAGAAGGAGGAAGAAAGGATGAAAAAGAAAAGAACAACAGAAAAAAATAGAGGAAGGAAGGAAAAGAAGGAAGGAGGGAAACTCTGGAGTGGCAAGAGCAGCATCTGCTTAATGCTACAAGTAAGGCTACACATAACCATACATTTAAGGCTTGGAAGTTCCAATTAACAACCTGCCAGTGAGGTGAGCATAACTCATTTGGTACAAAGACAACTGTACCTTGTTTTATTGTTTAGTTGCTTCTCATTGGTAGGTGACATAGGGCTTAAACGTAAATAAGATTATGTACCTGGCACAGAATCAGGGAACAGTTCATTCCACTGTGCATAGAGTTGCTATGAGTCAGGCTCAACTCAATCACTCCTAACAACAATAGCAACAGCAACAACAACAACAACATTGATAGATAATTTCCTGATGAGACTTAAAAACAGGTTGAAGGTATCGAAATGACTCTGAGAACTTTCTTTTCTAGAAACCAAAGAAGCAGACATGATCAGGTAGATGCACAAATTGATGCTCTATTGAGTGCTTCAGCTAAGTAGCTGACAAGATGTTCCCCCACTCTTCAGGCTTCACTCCTCATCTGACAACCCGTCAGGCACTTTTAGTCAGGGTTTGTTGGTGGTGGCAAATAGAAATCCACTAAAACTACCTAAAATAAAATGGGAGATTTTTATTGGCAGGATAAAATAGGTAATTTCAAGGATAAGAAAGCTAAACTGCAGTCAGTATCATGGGAGCTAAACTCCAAGAGCTACTGGGAACCAAAGTTTCATTCTTGTATCTCAGGGGTGTTATGGTCTGACTCATCTCTGCTTCACTCCAATTCTTTCTGTGTCCTTTTTGGGACCAATATCCTCTGTTTGTACAGGGTGTAAGCATGGCTACTAGCCCCCAAATATATGCAGATAATCAGTTTAAGTCTTGTCTAATTATCTGGATATTTGTACATTAGGTGCTCCTTGAAGCCTTTGGTAGAAGGCTACAAAATAGAAGCAGATACTTGCATAGGATTTCCCACATGGGAAAACACAGAAATTACACGGCCCATATTACAGAGATCTTGATTTAAAAAATCAACCATTAGATTGATGATAATGTGGAAGAACTGAGGAATCTTTTAAGCTCCCATTTCCCTCACCTAAACCTATAATAGATACATCTATGAGTCAATTCATGAAGGGCTTAATGGACTTCAGATTTTATTCTGAAGGTGATGAAATGGATGGAATGGCAAATATATTTTGACTTTCATGTGAAGAATTGAAAGAAGAGAGGTGAAGAGTGAAAGCAGAGAGACTGCTTTGAAAGTAATTGCCATAGTTTAAAAAATTTGGTAATCATCAGGCCTAGGATGATAGCAATGGTAAAGGAGGTCATGTTCAAGATATTTTTCTGGAGCTAGACTTAATAAGTGTTGAAGTTTAACTCAGTTGGTAGAGTGCCACTCTGCATGCTCCGAGGCCCTGGGTTTGATCCCCAGCAGCACAAAAATGGGAGAAAGGTGTGGCAATCCACTCCTGAAGTAATCCCCAAACAATCAGCCATTGAAAACCTATGAATAGCAGAGAAGCACTGACATAGTGTCTGGCACAGTACAGTGTTGATACATAGTCAACTAGGCCATTGTTGATACATGGTCACTAGGAGTCAGACCCAACTTGACAGCACCTAACAGCAAGAACAGATTTAATAAGACTTACAAATGAGCAGTGTAGCTAACTTTAATTTTTAAATGATACACTCTCATATTCTCTTCCTGCCATATGATGTTGATGTATGCCACTATCAAGAGGTGAGGGGTCAATGATCCTTCCTCTTGAAACTGAACAGACTGTCATAATAATGTATGCCAACAGATGTGGCAGAAGTGATGCTCTGTGACTGCTGATGTTAGGTTATGGAAGTCAAGATGGCTTCTGCTTGGCTTTTTCTTTTGCTTGGGATGATTATCCACAGAACCCAGCCACAATTTTGTGAGGAAGCCCAGACTACATGAAGAAGTCGTATGTGGATCTTATGGCCAACAGTTGTGCTAGTCCCAAGGCTGTAGTTAGCACCAAGCTCTAGACATGAAAATGAATGAGCCTCCAGTGAATTCAGTCTTAGGTATCTAGTTGAGACCCTGCTATGACCTCTCTGAATTTCTGAATCAAAGAACTTATGAGCCATACTAAGCTATTATTACTATTTTAAGCCTCCAAGTTTTGTAATAATTTATTATGTAGCAATAAACAACCCTATACTAGATATAGGATATAGGAAGAGAAAGAAAAATCCAGGGTGACTCCAAGGAATTTATTCAAAGTGAGAAGAACATTTTCTAAAAAGTGAAATCACAAGTTCTCCTTTGGAGGTTTGAGATTGCTTGCCCTGGAGCCCTCTACTTTGTCCAAACTGGTCTTCTTGCTGTTTCTTGAACACAGGAAGCTCACTCCCACCCTCGCCTACAATGATGGTATCTCCCACTGCCATTTTATAATACCCCTGTGGTCAGTAGCACATTGAGCCATGAGTTTCACATAAGTCAGTATAAGCCAGTTAGAATCATTTCTTTGGAATTTGGAGGTGGATTGAGAAAGCTATGAAGTATATATGTTATTGAACCAAAAATATTTAAACTTTGATGCTAAACATTTATATATTCTTCTAGGCAGAGTCTAGCAGAGAGGGAGGGAGGGAGGGAGGGAGGGAGAGAGAGAGAAAGAGAGAGAGAGAGAGAGAGAGAGAGAGAGAGAGAGAGAGAGAATGAATATGAAGCAGCTGTATACAAGAAAGTACTTTTTGAGTTCCCAGAGAATATCCAGTCTTCTCTCAGCCCGATTGTGATCCTGGCTTGGTTCTGTATATATATTTATGATAAATTTAATTTTTTTCATACAATCTTATTTAAGTTGCCTTTGGTTACTTGCAACTGAAGAGTCCCAACTGATATACACAGTTTTATCAGAACCTCCTTTCTTCTTTTGCAGACAACATTAAGCTTAAGGCTTCTTGAAATAGCATTGCTGTAGGGTTTAGCTCAGTTGGTAGAGTGTTGCTCTGTGCTTTCTGAGTCCCTGGGTTCCATCTCCAGCACTGCAAATATGGGAGAAGGACATGGCAATCCACTCCCAAAGCAATCCCAAAATAATTAGCCATTGAAAACCCTATGAATAGCCGAGAAGGACTGACATAGTACCAGGCATGGCACAGTGTTCGGGAGTGTTTCCTTCTGTTGTACTGTGAGTAGTGCACTGCTTCATTTGCCTTTTCAGCTCCTTACAGCACCAGAAAAACATCCTTCACTTAGTACCCTAGCTTTTACAGAGATCCATGAGGGTCTTTTTCTAACCACCACAGTGTGGCCTAGAGAGCTTCACTGATGCAAGTGATATACATAGGGTCGGTATGCGTTGTACTGACTTGATAGCATCTAATAACAAGAGTTCTCCCTCAGCTGCGTAAGGTGCAGATCTCTACCTGTTGGTGCTAATGACAACTTGATCACATTGATTTAGTTGAGGTGGTTATAGAGAAACACTCTTAACAATTATTCTAACCCTCTTTGTAGCTGTGTGATGTGCTGACATGCCATTATTTTCACCCGTTATTAGTAATAAGAAGTCATAATAAGTAAAAATGTTCTAACTTCTCTGAGAAAATCACCCTTCATCATTTAGAAATGTTATGCTTTGTTTGAATGTGTTTTATGTAATGATACATAGAAAGAACATCATTTTAATAATGGGTTGTCAGGGAGCTAAAATTCAGACTTTCTAACTTGCAACTGTACTAAGGATGTGGTTAGTGAATACATGGTATTAACGTTGTTTCAGAGCAAGGCATAAGTAGGTGCCTTGCATCAGTGGAGGACTCTAAGTCACACTGTGGTGGTTAGAAAAAGACCTTCCTGGATCTCTGTAAAAGCTAGGGTACTGAGTGAAGGATGTTTTTCTGGTGCTGTGAGGACCTGCAAAGGCAAAGGAAGCAGAGCACTACTCACAGTGCTAGCTGCTGGTTTAAAGATGGTAACTTAGTACCTTCTTTCTAAAAATATCCTAAAAGAAAAATGAAACAATAACTTCTGTATTTTGAGCACTTTATTTTTTTATCGGAAAGTTTTAATGTACAACTTAATGTGTTTCATTCTGACATGCATTCCATTGTGACATTTCCATGTATGCATTTTGTTGTACATTGCACAGATAAGTTCCCCCTTACCCTCTTGTGTACTTCCTCCCCCCATCTCATCCCTGCACCAAAGACCTCTCTTCCATTTGCTTGTCTTTTTGTGGTAATATTTTTCTATATATCCTTGGATCCCAATTATGGTTAAGATCGAAACTTTTTCTGTAGTGAACTATCTTTTTACATTGTCAGTACTATTCATGAATTTTCTATCGCATCCATATTATTACCATTCTTTGGTATTATTGATGTTATTATAATTATTTCCAGAACTATTAAGGTTGGGTTGTTCACCCTGAGGTTGTCCCCTCCCCTATTCCTCACTCCTCCTTGTTCCTCTTCTCTCCCCTCTCCTCTCCCAGGATTTCCTCCTTTTGCTAGATCCCTCTCTCCTTTTTTTGTGTGTATTTTGAGCACTTTCTATATGCCAGAAGAGATTCTAATGACATCTCTGTAAAGTTGGTGTCAGGCAAATGGCCTTGGGTAAACCTTCATTCCTTGGCCCCCTTGTCCATGTTCCTACATCAGCAGAATGGGGAAGGTCATATATCTATTCTTCATAGAAATCTCCTGAGGATAAAATAAATCTACACTGTTCAGAAAGGTCAAAGGCACTCTGTAAATATAAGAGTGTGTTACTTTTTCTGTCCTTGTATTTTTCTCTAAGAAAAGGGATGGGGTGGAAGGAAAGTGAGGGAGCAGACCTTGTGAGGATTTATTACAGAGGGGGATAGATAATAAATATATAAGTAGATCATATGCTATTTTAGAAGGTGATAAGTGCTATGCAGAAAAATAAGACTGGGCAAGGCGAATAGGAAGTTTGTAATTTTAGGTGTCAAGATTCAGACCAAGTGCCATTTCCTTAGGAAATTCTCTCCCCTGAATTTCTATCCTTGTGGAAGTGATTGATTTTATATATAGCCCAATTCTCATGGTCGCCTATAATATCCTTGAAGGTGGGAAATATGTGCATGTATCTATGTTTGTGTCTCCGTGTATATGAATTTCAGCCCTGGTTTTCTAGAGCACCTTCCACAATGGAAAACAATCAAATGACCAAATGTGCAGATGGCTCCCACCTGTCCCTTTTCTGATCCCTCCTTTCTCAAAAATAGTTTCTTCTTGACCTTGTTGCTTTCCTTTTTATTCCCTGAACATTTTGAAACTCATAAAAAATGCTTGTGCCTCTGATGCTAAGAATAATTGCCACAATTTCTCAGCTACAGAGAGCTGGCAAAGGTCATGCCAACCTGCAGACTGTGCCAATTGCTTCTTTGAGCAATGTGTTTGTCCTACTTACTTTTCTCCTAGGGTTTCTCTTCTGTTAAAGATTAAAGGGAGAACCTTGATGAAGCACCTGACTCCAGGGAGGAAAAACAAGCTACAATGGGCCTTGACTTTTCATAGGTGAATAGGTTCTTATTCTATCCCTGGATAACAGGTAAGGGGAATCCTGAGTTTACAAAGCATCCTTATCCAAGGTCACAGGTGGCAAAGGTGGCAGAGCCTGACTCATGATGTTATTTTGAATGAGGAAACTGGCCCCTGGAAGATAGATGGTTCCTCATGGAACATGTCAGAATTGGAATTCAGGCTCCCACACACCTCTTAGTGGTGGCCCAGTAGGAGATGTGGCTTTAAAAAATGGAGATAGAAGAGATATTTTCTTGACTCCTACCTTATGCCCTTAGAATATGAGGAACCCCAATATCAGCAGTAGCCTCTCCTTGGAGACCCAGATCAGCCATTGACTGGATACCACCTGGCTGAGGCAAAACATACTAGCAGAGTCTTGTGCGGAAGGCATGAGCCCACAGAAGATATTTAACTCCTGCCTCTGCTTCCATTGGGGATGACATGTAGGAATTTATGGGTAAAGAAAAAGGAAGAAAAAAGAATCATGAAATTAAATCTCATTTTCTTCCTATCTTCAGATGGTTAAATTAGGATTATCTCCATTTTATTTTTGAGGATGATAGTTAGCAAAAAGAAACTGATATCAGAATGGAAGGTTAGAGATTAAGAGACCTACCTGGGATCCCATGATAGTCAAGAATAGTGGTGAGAATCCTGTACCTGGGAAGGAAGACCCAGGTGTCCAGACACCCTATGCAGTGTTCACCCTGAGATTACCTTTAAGGTAAGACCAGGAGTTCTTGATCAGAGAAAGAACAAGAAACAAAGAAGGAAAGAGACCATTCAGGAAAAGATGAAGTGAGTTTCAGGTGAGGAAACTGAGCAGGTCCACCTTGATCACACTCATTGATGCATACATAATTTGTGTGTGGTTTTCCAGTTTTCTAAACCCTATTTACTGGTTTCTCTAGTCATTAACATCAAGAAAACAAAAATTTTTACAACTGGGTTAGTGAGCAGCTTCATGGTAAGTGGAGAAAAGATAGAGGTCCAAAATTTTGCTTTACCTGGTTCTACAATCAACACCCATGGAAGCAACAGTGAAAAAATCAAAAGATGCATGGCATTGGGAAAAGCTGTTGCAAAAGGCATCTTTAAAGTGTTGAAAAGTAAAGATGTCACACTGAAGATGAAGGTGTGTCTGACTCATGCCATGGCATTTTTAGTCACATAATATGCTTGTGAGAGCTGGACGTTGAATAAGGGAAGTAGGTGAAGAATTGATGCTTTTGAGTTATGGTGCTGGAGATGAATATTGAATATACCAGGGACTGCCAAAAGAAAAGCCTGTAGCCATAGCCCTGTGGCATCCAATCCCGTCAGATCTCGGAAGTTAAGCAGGGCTGGGCCTGGTTAGTACCCTGGGAGTACTAGATGGGAGACTGCCTGGGAACACCAGATACTGTAGGTTTGGGAGAAGGACCTGGAAACCCCCTCCCAAATCAATCTGCCATTGAAAACCCTATGAATAGCAGAGAAGCACTGACAAGAGTTGTTTCACCTGTTGTATGTAGGGTCGCTATGAGTCGGATACCAACTCCATGGCACCTAACAACAACAACAGCAGCCAAAAGAAAGAACAGATCCATGCATGATGTGCAACCAGAGTGCTCCTTGGAAGTAAGGATGGCTAGCCTGTGTCTTATGTATCTTGAACATATTGTCAGGAGGGAACAATCCTTGGAGAAGGTCATCATGTTTGGGAGAGGGCAGTTCAGTGAAAAAAATGAAGACCCTCATCTAGATGGACTGACCCAGTGGCTACAATAAGGGACTTAAACATAAATATGATTGTGTGCATGGCATAGTTTTGGGGAGTGTTTCATTCTGTGATTCATAGGATTGCTATGTTGGGCCAGACTTGATGGCCCCTAACAACAATCCAAAAACATGACATTTCTTGTTGTTGTTGTTGTTAGGTGCCGTCAAGTTGAGTCCAACTCATAGTGACCCTAATAGGGTTTTCAATGGCTGACTGTTTCGGGATTGCCTTGGGAGTGGGTTACCACATCCTTCTTCCATTTTGTGGTGCTGGGAATCGAACTCGGGACCTTAGAGACTGCAGAGCAGTGCTCTACCAACTAAGCTAAATCCCAGCCCATGACATTTCTACCCCATTTATGTTATGTCTGTCTGTAGACTTTTATAATTTTCTTTACATATGATAGAGCATTTCTTAGTCAGTTTGTTTCTAAGTAATGGCAGCTTTTGTTACTGTTATGGTTTAAATTTCTCTTCCATTGTGTTATGCAATACAGTGTTATTCAATGGAAATATAATGGGAACCATGAACACAAGCCACAGATATAATTTTAAATTATAGAGTAACATAAAAAAGAAAAGAGAAATAGATGAAATTAATTCCATAACATTTTATTTAATACTATATATAAAGACTATCATTTAAACAGGCAGCGAGAAATTATTAAGATACTTTACACTTTTTCTCATAATATGTTCTTAAATTTAATATATAATGTTAGAACTCAATTCTGACTAGTCATATATCAAGTGTTTAATACTCACATGTGGTTAGTTGCTACTATAGCTATTAATTGTTTTCTTCTTTGTTTGTTTCTTTCTCTTTCCTTCTTTTGACAAGGTCTTGCTATGTAGCCTAGGTGGGCCTTGAACCCATGATTCTCCTGGGGATTCCAGGTGTGCCACTGCACCTAGCTCAATGTTTTTCTTATATAAAGACGTTGTACTAATATCTTTCATTGGTGTTTGTTGTTAGGTGCTGTCGAGTCGGTATCCGACTCATAGCAACCCTCATAGGGTTTTCAATGGCTGACTGTTTTGGGATTGCCTTGGGAGTGGATTGCCAGGCCCTTCTCCCATTTTTGCGGTGCTGGGAATTGAACTCAGGACCTCAGAGACTGCAGTGCAGTGCTCTACCAACTGAGCTAAATCCCAGCCCTATCTTTCATTAGATTGCAATTACTTTTCTGTTGGTTATCTGGTTTTCTACATAAGACATAATTTGTAAATTATAACAATTTTCTAATTCATCTAAATATTTGATATTATATATTTATATTTTATAATTTTTATATTTATAATATTTATAAATTATAAATAATATTATATTATTTATATTATATATAATAAATATAAATATTTATAATAAAATATTTATAATATTTTTATATTATATTTTTAAAGTTCCATTGGTTAGGGTCTCTAGAATAATGCTAAATCATCACTGTGAGGAGCAGCTGCTTGGCTCTGTACATGATGTTAAAGGATATGTTTTCAGAATTTCACCATTCACTGTGATCTTCATGGTTGATGTCTGGAATCCATCCTCACTAAGCACCACAAAGAAGTTTATTTCTACTCTTAAATGTTCAAGCTTGCAATTGTCACACACATTTTCAAGTAAAAATAAGTGTTCAGTTTTATCAAGTACTTTTTTGGCATATGTCACAAAGAACATACGATTTTCTCTTTTAATATGTGAAAAATCACATTAATAGATATTCTAATGTTGAACCAACTCTGCATCCTTTGAATAAGTCTCAAGTTTATGTGGGTACTCGAGTAGAATCAGTTTGCTAGTTTTTATTCCAGAGTCTTTGCTACTGAAGAAAAAAGTGAAAATTCTTGTATGATTTTATTTCAGTGTGTATATATGCTTTGTCTGGTTTTGCTGTCAATGTTTTTCTATCTATTGTATGCTCAGAAGTGTTTAAATATCACAGGAATGACCTATTTCTTGACGATTCCAAAGATCTTTAATAGAAAAGTGATAATATTCTACTGCCCTTGATATAGGTAGAGCTTTGACTATGTTTCAATGCTGATGATATATTTGATTTTCAATTTCTTTTGTGCTTATTTCATAATGATATTTTCCTGAGAAATGAGGCAGGACATTTAGATTTTCAGTTGTTGTATGATTATGTAGGATATTCCTGTATAATTTTTATTACAAAGTATTTTAAGCATATGAGAAACGTAGGAATTTATATGAACACTTGTTCAGGTATGCCCTTCTGTAACTTCATTTCCTTCCCTGCCTCCAGAGGAAGAAAACTACCCTAAACATGGCATTAATGTTTCCCCACATGCTTTTCTATTTTCAGTATATATTTATGTCTCTGTAGTAACCCACAGTTTGTATTTATTTTAAAACTTCACATCTGGTGATACCATAATTTTCACAAAGTTTGTACCTCTAGCAATTTGTGTAAGATGATAGTTTCGAGATTTATCCATATTGATATACAGATAGCTTCAGGTCATATTTAATTTTTTGTAGATCTGACATATTTGAAGTGTTCTTTCTGAGAATATAAAATTACCTCTACAAAATGTTTTTCTCATTTCTCAGTCCCGAGGTGATTTATTTGTTTTGTTTTATGTCTTTTTTTCCCCCTTGGCCTGGCAATGTATGTCTCTTGTATTGATCATTTCAAAGAGCCAGCTATTGGTTGATTGGGTTCTCTTAAAAATTTGTCTCATATACTATACTCTCCACTCAAAATTGTTTTACTTCTTTGTAACTTCTTTTTGATGTGTATGTTAGTATTTGCTTGTATTTCATTTATTTCTGTTGTGCATATTGCTGAGTAAAATACACTTACAGGCTTAGTTTTTCCTGTTTGCTGTTGCTGCAACTCACAGGTTTTAATGTGTACTTATTAAAGTCGATGATTTCTAAATTATTTGAAATTTCAGAATAAATTCCACTTTGTCTCAAGATTGAGAAGACTACTTCAACATGTCAAAATGGTTATTCATCATTAGTTAGACCTTTGTTAATTTCTATATGCCTTATATTGTGGCCACAGAATGTGTCTTATATGATCAACTCATATTTGAGTAAGTTGGTTTGGATATCAAATTCTAGACTCAAAATCATTTTCTCTGATATTTATAGATATTTTTATTTCTTTTGGGTTTTGATATTCTCTACAATCTCATTCTGGTTTCCTTATAGATCAGTTATTTTTATTCCTCTCCAGAAATGTGTAATATATTTATTCTATCCTTGCATCTGGATGTGTCTATTTTTTTCCCAATATTGGTATCAGATGAGCTCTTTGGATCTGAAGGCTTAAGATTTACTTGTTAAGTTCAAGGAAATTTCCTTCTGTTATTTCTCTAATTTTATCATTGCCTATCTTTTGTGCTTCTTAACTTCATAATTATCATTCCCCTTGGTGACATTTCTGCTTTATGTTCTGGGAAGTATAACAGGTTTATAATTTACAGTCTCAATACAGGTGTGCTACAAAAACAACTTCTTAAATTTTAATTTCAACTGAATTTGATCTTTCTTCCACAGAAGGCAAAAAAGCAATTTCTTTCCAATTCAAGGAGCTCAGTCACTTGCAGTTTTAAACATAGCCAGGTCAAGATTTAAACCTAGTCAGTCTGAAATTCTTTCTTTTTTACTCCCTTTTTCTCCCTGGAGTGACCTCCATTTCCAGGGTCTTTATGTAGCATCTTGGCATCGAATGTAGAACATTTAGTACAACTAAGATTCCTTCTGTTCTTACTGTCTTCTGTGCAGACATAGCTGGCTTTTGGTTGTTATTACCATGTACATATGCTGCCATGGTCAAGGCATGGCTTCTCTTTGCATGACTCTCGGGTTCTGTTGACTTTTAAATCCCCTCAGATGGAATTTGTACAGAAGTGTCGGGATTCTGTAAATTTGTATGGCTCTCTCTACCTAGACATTTCCATCAATCATTGTTGGTACGTTGCTCTGTTGCCAAGCTGGGCACAGAGAATCCCTGGAAGATTTTTCATTGTCCTAGGGAGTAAGATATGAGTATTCTCTTTTCCTGATGTTTCTAAAAAAGAGATGAAGACATACATCACTTCCTGACCCTCTCTGGGAATCATCCAGGGTTGAGAGTTGTTGGGACATTGGCCAGACAACATCTATAATCTAATCAGGATACTTCTGATTTTCTCCTTCTTGCCCATTGATAAGATGTCTTTTCATTTTAAGTAAGAAAGTGACTGTCATAGTGGGAATTTTATGCTCACGGTAAAAAGACTTTTCTTTCTATCTTCCAGGATTTATCTTGACATTAAAAGATCCATTCTGAAGAATTCTACTGTAAAGCTTTTACATTTAAAAATAATCTCTCTTGCAATTAAAAGCTTTAGTGTCAATGTAATTTTATCTTTAGGGCATCAAAAACTTATTTATAAATTAAATTGGTTTTTTACTCCATGATACATCAGGCCCACTCCTAAAGGGAAATGACAAGTATATGACAAGTAGCCACTGCTTCTTGAATCATGGAGGCTAAACAAGGTGTATAAGAAACACAGGGTATTGAATGGTGGTAGTCATGGGAAATGATGATGGTAGTGGATGATGGGAAACCATTGCTTAAAAGTTTAAAAAATATTGTTGTTGTTGTTGTTAGGTGCCGTAGAGTCGGTATCCGACTCATAGCGACCCTCTGTTCAACAGGGGAAACACTATTATCAGTGCTTCTCTGCTGTTCATAGGGTTTTCAATGGCAGATTGATTTTTGGGAGGGGGTTGCCAGGTCCTTCTCCCATTAAAAAAATATTACTTGACTGAAATTAGAGTTTCATCTTTGTAAATACTAGTTAGCTTTTCAGATATGACTATGATTATTTTGTGGCATGGTGAAGGCCTGTTCTATGCTATCATCATGACTCTGAATGTACCTGGCCAAAGGTGGTGAATACGTATGATAGAGAGTTGGACAACTGCGAGCCTGTCAATATGTTACACC